>JZKD02S1902623.1:58484-75523 GCA_000966675.3 Picea glauca | reverse complement strand
ATGCTAGTACGTGCAAGAAATATTGAAAAAACAATATATGAAATAATGGAATATTGGCAAATATTATCAAATGAAACATTCACACATACAAATTAGAAAATATTTGGAAATGAAATATCGAGCAAAAATTAGAAAATGGAACATTCAAAAATAAAATAAAATTTCGTCACAAATGAAACATTCACAAATTAAGTAATCCCTTTTTAAGTTTGGGTATAATGGGTTTTGTACCATAGCAAAATAAGATGTTCCTGGGTCGACTTGATTCAGATTGTAATCGACCAACAACTCTTCGTCTGTCGTTATTGTTTTCACTGCACATACAAATATCCTATTACCTTCACGCTCCTCAAAAATGCAATTGGGTTCCTTTCTTGTCATCCCAGGCCTTGTACTGTTTATAAGACCTTCAATATTCCCCGATGCCTTTGGCCTTCCATCAATATACATAGTTGCTCCTTTATTTTTATTATTGTCTTTCAGCTATATATAATCTACGGCGAGTGTGTATCTCTGCATACTAGGCATATATTGGACCAACCTCAACCATACTCCATAAGTGTAACATGGTCCAACATACTCAAACAATTCAACTAATCCACCATATTTTACCTTTATGTCATCCATGGAGAATAAACCAAGGCCATGGATGGATGACAGAGCAATGCAATACATCCTCTCATTAACATAGAAGTCAGTGTCCAACTCTAGCAGTTCCTTGGGTACCCACTGTTTTAGTAGGTGTTTGTACCTCAAGGGAACCTCGATGTCACCTATGCTCTCATCATCATAAGAGCATGATCCTCCTTCAACAAGAAATAATTTCATATGCCTACCAAACATTCTTCTAACCTTTTCACCTCTATTTGATTTCACCTTGTAACATGTGTTGGATATGTTTTCCCTTGTCCCTCTCAAAATTTCATCGCTCGAGTTGAATGATAGGTATAATAGATACATATTTGGTTGTACCTACACTCCATCTAGGGCGAAGGAAACGTTAGGCCAACGATATTCATATTATAGTATATCTAAAGATAAACATTGAAAATATAACTTGACATGTAAGACTTTTTCATCTAGGGTTGGAGCCCAACCTCTGAGAAAACACAAAGTATTTCTTCACTCAGTATTTTGGGTGGGTGTTGGGCCATGAGAACAAAATATATTAAATGTTGCAGAAAAGAATCATGTTGGGTGGGAATTGAGCCAAAAGAATTAAATGAATGCTTCCAATATTTCTTGGGGTGGGGGGAAGATCTCAAAATAACCCAACGCTATACATCACGAGATCCCATCTTTAGTGATATAACTCTGAGCATTAACATTCCATCTAATCAAAATTTTGGTAATTTTTTAGAAACATATTAAAGAGAACCAAAACTTCTATAATTTATTCCCTGAGAATATAACAAAGAAACAATGGACCCTATCTAAATGAACTACATGATATAGTTATCTCAATTTCACAAAGTTGCAACCTAGCCAAAGATTCTCCCTTGTTTCAATGTAGTCTTTTGGTTGATTAGGAGGACTATCACCAAGGAAAGGGATATATACTTAGCTAACAATATGANCTCACTACTCCCTATAATCCCCAACAAAACGGTGTAGCTGAAAGGAAGAACAGAACAATTATGGAAGCTGTAAAGACCATGATTCATGATCAAGATCTTCCTATGTGCTTATGGGAAGAAGTAGCAATGGAAACTGTTTATGTGCAGAACAGATTATCCCATAGAGCGCTTGGGTTCAAGGCCCTAGAAGAAATGTTCACCAGAAAGAAGCCAGAGGTAAGCCATCTCAAAATATTTTCCTGTCTAGTGTTTATTCATATACTGAAAGATAAAAGAAACAAGATGGAACACTCTAGGAAGAAGGGAATATTTGTGGGATACTGTGAGGTCTCCAAGGCCTTCAGAATCTACATACCTGGTCATCACTATATTGAGATCAGCAGGGACGTGACCTTTGATGAATAAGAAACACTTAAGAAATCAAGAAGATGCCAGCTTGAAGAAGTATATGAAGAGGAACCTGTAAATCCCAGGATTACAGAATCAATGAGGGAAGTTCCCAGAACTGCAGAACCTGTAAGGGAAGTCGTAACTTCCCCTGATGAGGAGACTCCTGAAGACCATGACATAACAAAAGTTCAAGAACCTCCTCAAATGACCTTNTATACTTGCCATTTGTGTTGTGCTGCTATGGCCAATAGAGTTCTTACAGTGTCTAACCTTGCTACTGGAGCAAAAGTTTCACCATAATCAATACCTGGTTGTTGTGAGAATCCTTTGGCAACAAGTCTTGCCTTGTGCTTTTCAATCTGTCATTTTTCATTTAGTTTGGTTTTGTAAACCCATTTGACACCGATACTTTTCTTATGTCTTGGCAAATCAACAAGATCCCATGTCTTGTTCTTCTCAATGGAGTCAATTTCTTGGTTCATGGCATGAACCCAATGTGGCTCCTTAGCTGCTTCCTTGAAGGATATAGGTTGACATGACATTAAAGCAAAAAGATTATGTTGCTCAAAGTCATCCAACTGTTGATGGATTTCTTTCAAACTTCGAGTTCTTTGATTCTGTGGTTCAGAGAGTGATTCTCTGCTAGAAGTTGAGCTATCCTGTGTGTGATGTGGTTGTCCTTGTACCTGTAGTCTTGGAAGAGTAGTTTGAGGTACTTGTTGTTCTGAATTTGTTGTGTTTTCAGAACATGGCAACAATGGATTTTGACTGTCCACTTGTTGATTTTCTGAATCATTCCAGAACTGATTTTCCAGAAATCGTACATCTCTGCTGAGAATTAATTTCTTGGTTATGGGATTGTAAAGCCTGTAAGCTTTAGCTGTTGCACTATAGCCAGTGAAAATACATTTTTCACTTCTGTCATCAAGCTTCTTCCTTAATTCGGAAGGGATGTGTGCATATGCTATGCATCCAAATGTCCTTAGATGAGCTACATTGAGCTTTGTCCCACTCTATGCTTCTTGGGGAACTTTCATCTGTAAACTGCTGGTTGGTGATCTGTTCAAAAGATAAACTGAGCATGCTACTGCTTCAGCCCAAAATGTATTTGACAAGTGTTTTTCTTTAAGAAGTGTTCTTGCCACATTCATGATGGTCTGATTTTTTCTTTCAGCCACTCCATTCTGCTGTGGAGTATACCTTGTTGTTGCTTGCATGATGATGCCTTGAGATTTGCAGAAATTTGTAAATTCTCTGGAGTTGTATTCTCCTCCTCCATCTGATCTGAGTACTTTGAGAAATTTTCCACTCTATTTTTTAGCTTCTGCTTTGAATTCTTTGAATTTTGTAAATGTTTCAGAGTTGTGTCTGAGAAAATAGGTCCAGATTTTCCTGCTGAAATCATCAATAAACGTTAGAAAGTAAAAACTACCACCTATTGACTCTGTTTGCATTGGTCCACATAAGTCAGTGTGAACTAGTTCAAGATGTTGTTTGGCTTNTATATAATCACTTGGTTGTTGATGACCATTGCCAAGGATCAATCCACTCATAGTGAATTTTCAATCTTGTAGGTTTCTTCAGTGTTGAACATCTGTCTGAAGAATGGTTATGCTTTCCATAATGCTGGCAAGGATGGAGATCAAAACATTGATTTTCCTTGTGACCAACTCGATTACAGTGTTGACACTTATCATTCTGATGTTGAACTTGAACAGGTGAAAGTGAATCTTCTTGAAGGAATCCAACACTTTGGAACTTGATTGGTTTGGAAATTCATGTTCTATTCTTGTTGTAAATGATTTCTTCCCAAGGTTTGATGATGGGCTTGGAAAGAGTATTCTGAACCTGTTGCTTTGAACTCCATGGAAGTGGATTTACTGCATGTTGATGCATCATTGAAAGGTTTTCTTTACTGAAATCAAAAGAAAACTCTTGAATTGTAGGTTCATGAATAGATTCAACTTCGTCTGAAACTGATTATGAAGTTGTATCATTGTGTTTTTCCTTCATTGACTATTGATCGAAAGCATCATCATCATCAACATCATAGAGAGGGTTGTGCTAAACAAAAACTAGTTCAGAACACTTCACTGGCTGTTGATTTTTGAGATCAGTCAACTCATCATTCAATAGATGGGATAGAGATTGAAGAAGACTAACTTTAGCTTGCATCACTTGTAAACAAGTTAGCACTGATTGAAGAGTTGCTTTGTTCAATGTCACCGTGTTGTCTTCAGTGGTGTTTATTAGAGTGTTCATTAACTCTAATAATTCGAGACTTCGAGCCATTTTCAAAACACTAAAAGAGGTCTCCTTGTGAAGGTATATCCTTATTACAATTTGACTTGATAGAAGAAGGTTTATTTACAACTCGCTCACTTGAATCGCTCACTTTAATTTTACTTGCTTGAACTTCACGCTTGCTTTCTATTCTCGCTCACTTGTACTTCTCGCTCGCTTGAATTTATTTGCTTGAACTTGCTTCCAAGAAGTTGAGGATGTCGGTTACCACTGAAAATGCATCGCAAAGTAGTGATGTTTACAATGATTTGAGTTAAAGTACTCAACCTTGTCAATTATGACTCAAAATGACTCTAGGGTGTTGGGCTCAGCCGAAAATGCACCTTATGACAAATTCAATTCAACTCAACTTGATTTAAAAAGACAAGTAAACTTACAAAAGGACTATTTGTAAGCTACAAATTATCGTTGATTTAGAAATTGAATGGATATTTGAATTTGATGGTGCTTTGATTCCAGGTCACGTCCAATTCTTATTTGATTGCGAGCTTGATTTGTTTGTTGTTTCAGTGATTTGATGAAGAAATGTTGTTGAGAACTTGATATTGTTGCTTCTTGATTACTTGCGCTTGATTGTGCATGTACTTTCTTGACATTAATTGTGTGTGTTTGTTTTCCAAATGAGAGGTGTCAAAGACTAGACATAATTAACATCTTCAAGGAAAAATCATCCACTAGCACAATCACAATCACACATAAGCGCAAATTTCCTTAGAACCCCTTATTCAATTTTAGGGTGGTCTAGGACAAACATCCACCAAAAATCATATTTTTATTAACTTGGAAAAAGTCTATTTTCCTTTGAATACAAAAACAACCATTGTGAAAGACTCGGTTTTGAACGTCAATGACTTCTACATACCTTTATCATTACCCACACCTTTTCAAAGATTGAATTACATTCCCTTGTGTATTTAAAAAATGGAAAAAGTTTGCATATGAATTATCAACAATTCATTACCTTGATGGAGTGAGTGCTCACCATCTTGTCTTAGCTTGGATTGAATATTTTCTCGCTCCTCCAGATTTTGTGATTGAGGATATCCAAACTTGCCTTCAACCAATTGGAATATGGACTTCCAATCATATATAACCGATGGGTAATGAACTTATCAATATATGATCGACACTCTGATCATAACCAAATCTTACTTCTGTGATTGTTAAGAATTGATTTCAATGGTCTTGCTTCCAATACAACAAAAAATTCACCTTGGAATCTTTCATCAAGAATTCTGCATAATACAACGTAGATATCTCATTAAAGATAATACAACGTAGAAACTTCCAATGCTTTACTCAAATTTCTGAAGATTGCCTTCATTTCTGGCAATTCACTTATATACACAGACTTCAAATCAGATCTCAGGTTTAATCTCATTTGATCAAGTGTTGATTTACTAGATTAAGAGTATGAGCCCTTATTTAAAGTTGCCCCTACAATATTCACTTTCAGGAAGGAAAACAGAATATAAAAACAAGAAACTTCTTCTCTTGGTTATTTATGAAGATCTCATGCATAATACACACAGATTTCATTACCCACTTAGATATCAATTTTCGTCGCTTGAGATGCCAAGGTAGATAAATGGATGGAACTGAGAGAGTTTAGCACGGGGTTTAATTAAATAGGAATTTAAAGATGACCAAGCCAGTGCGTAGAAACAGGTGAAAATGTGAATGAATGGATGGGTGGAGAATAGGTGCAAAAGGTAGTCGAAGTCGGAGCAGGTTCAGGAACTAGAGCATGATGAATAGTATGGTATTGTTTAGCGTGAATATACCAACAACACATGCAATCGATGAGAGAACAACTCGTGGAAATCAAGCACACTGACAGTATTAGAGAGAAGAAGTGATATACCCAACAACATCTACACACAAATTGCACTAGAGTGTAACATCCCACTCTGTCACACCGAGCGAACTTATTCTTTAAGGACACTTGCTCGCAAGTGATCTGGATTATTATGCTATTAAAACATTTGACTTTGATTATGATGCGTTATGGGTAGATGACATGTTGTTTTACTGCATTGACATAGACATGTGCTATTGACTCGGTTTTACTGAGTGTGTAGGGTTTTGGACCTTGAGGATACAGAGGCATCAACGGAACACCTGGACTCCGGATTGAGTCAGGGAGTGTGCTATTGGGGTTTGATTGTTTTACTGTGATATCAATACGTTTGATTAGATGATATAATGTGGATATGTTCTGACATGATTTGTTGATTATGCAAGCTGACGATAGCTTGCCAACCAGATTCACATATGGAGTAAAGGGGTCACACACGACTACCAGAGAGGTTGAGGGAGAGGTGTGGACAACAACCCTACCATAGCCTACTAGAACTCCCGCCATGGCTCGAATTGTAGGACAACGATTACCTAGTTTGAGAGGACCCACAATGTCGTGAGGGCAGACTGCGAAAGTCACTCACGATGATTCTAATGGGCACGCAATAAGGTGGGGGCCTTATTCCTCAAAATCCCTTAGTCTCCCACAAGTTCACCTGGCGAAGTGTTGACTCCAGTGGTTATTGATGTCTACCAATCAGTCAAGAGGCAAGTAGCACCCTTGGAGCACGTGGTGCGTCCTGAAGGGCACATCACACAAAAGAAACAAAAGAGTCGAGTGGCACCTTTGGAGCACGTGGTGCGTCCTGAAGGGCACGTCGTGCAAAAGAAACAAAAGAGGCGAGTGGCACCCTTGGAGCACCTAGTGCATCTTGAAGGGCACGTCACATCGATGATGATAGAGGGATGAACCTAGATGGACCTAAGACAATTAACAAGTTAAGAAATTTTTAAACAACTTCCCTAATTAAATGTCGCCCAGTTCAGAATCTAAGTTCTAAGTCTAAAACTTCACTAGGGGTAAAATTTTGTCTACCCTTAAGAAAATATCTTTATAAAAATAAAATAATAAAAATTTAAAATAAAAACCACTTGAGTAATAATTTTGGTCTTCATAAATTTTTGGGTAAAATGAAGAGAATAAGAAATTAAATAAAGTCGGTGGGTATAAAATATAAAGAAGAAATTAATTATTTTAACTTTTGATAGTTTAAAATGATACTAATTTATAATAAAAGGAAAGAGAGGTTAAATTGCACAATTGTTATTTCTAGCTCAAATAAAAAGGGAAAAGAGGGAATTATAAAAATTAGGAAACTAGGGTATGGAGGTAACATAAAAAGGGAAAGAGGGGAACTTATGGTAAAAAGCGGGAGGTCAACTTAGTAAAGAATCTTCATTTAAGAACCTTCTAAATTGAACTAAATTAACAACTTCATAATAGGGAAAGCCTTTAAAACCTGTGAGGGAATCTAGGGACACCTAAGAGTAATTTTAGGAGTAACTCTAGGTGGGTGAGGGAAATAAGACAATTAATAAATTAAAAGAAAATAATTATTGGAGGAAAGTGGGGGATGGATGACACTTGTACGAAGGAGAATTTTTAGAAGATTTTTATTAAAACTTAAATTAAATGAGATTTAGGGAAAGAATGGAAGTTCTAAAACTCTATAAAAGAGAGGGAGGAGAAGGAAGAAGGGGATCAACTGTTAGCGTAAAGTTACGCTGCCGGATTAGTGACTTGCTTGATTTACTTGTGGGAGTTGGGATTTCCCAGCTCGAAGAGGAGTGGTAGCTCGGCCTTGTGAGGCGAGCTGGGAGCTAGACATACCATCTAGATAGTATGTGGCCCCTTTGTGGCTCAGGGGGATAAGGGGGAAGCAGAGTACCCCTAACGTTGGCTGGGAGGTACCGGTGAGGTCTCGAGGGTCGGCGAGTGGGTGATGCACAGAGCACGGGACATCATTCGAAGCGGGCGATAAGGCAATGATATGATTTTTATTTAGTAGAATAGAATGCATTATGACCTAAGCTGGGATCGGAATATCGATTGTAAATGGATTGAATGGATATTTTTATTTATTTACTCGGCGATTATAATTGTAATTGATGTAAAAACATTATTGGCGTTGCCTTCCCTTTCACTGTGCATTTTTACCTTGCTGAATTTTCTTCGCGCCTTGGCTGATAAAACCTCTGTGGACATTTCAAAGACTTTTCTTGGGTTCTATGCGTTCTCCTACTATGCATTATGTTTTGTTGAGTTATGTTTGTCTGCGTTTTTAATCTCTCACTCCCCTGACAGATTCGAGCCTTGCTCAATGCGCTTTCCTTTTTTTCTTGCGTGAAATCTTTGTGCTTGGCAAAAAAAAAGATTTGCAAATGTTTCTTAACATTGTGAATTTCATATTCACTCACACATTCTTTAACAAAGCTTGATGATATTAAGGATAACCTATAACCCTGATGGAGATATTGAACCTTGCACATGGCCCTTATTTTGTTGTTTCCTTCCAAAAATTAATAAGGACTAGTGTGAAATTGCTGAAATTGTCTTCTACGAAGACCTCCAAATTTGTTAAGGAATTGATTTATAGAAGTTCCAAGTTTTCATTTTTTATGTCATTATTAAACATTAATAAAGACTGGTGTGATATTGCAGAGATTGTCTTACCACTGCCACAGTTTTTACCACCCAAATTACACAGTGCAGACATTGAAATAGCTACTCCTAACTACCATGATTTTCCCCTTCAAAATTGACTGATTGTTGTTTAAAACAGTAACTGTGTGTCCGCACCAGAGGCAACAAAATCCATCTTTATGAGGACTACGAGTTGCTGGGTGTTTTAACCTTAACTGTCAACCGGTGGTTTCATCCTTCGCTGGTGACCGTTCTCTGTGTTTTCTTGTGTTTTGACCACCAAATGCTTTAATGTGTTGCCTGGGCTGACCACTTTTACCCACGATTTAGTTATTGTTTTTTGATTTTGCCATATTGGTAGTTGCCAGTTGATGGACGCCGATTTAATTATTGTTTCTGATTTTTGCCAATTGATCGCTGCCCAATTAATTATTGTTTTCTGATTTTTTCCATTTGGGTAATTTCCAGTTGATAGCTGCCGAATTATTTATTGTTTTCTGATTTCTGCCTGAGGAATCCACCACGAATTGCCTAGGATGACAGTGCGTTGCTGCTAAAATTTCATTTTCCTTAAGGTTGACTGCAAGTTGCCTTTTGGAAGCTCTTCACTCGTAGGTCAACAAATCCACTGTGTCGAGGTTGATAGCCCGGGCAACAACTAAATCCTTACCCGAGTGGGATCAACCTTCATTGTGTCGGGAGATTTTAAAGACACCTTCAACACTAAAACTTTAAATATGTAATTTTTCCCACATTTACGTTGGTGGTTAAATTTTTCATTGAGTTTTATTTATCTAATGTGGAGTAACTTATTAATATAAATATAACAAAAAAAACTTGGTAATGGTGATTTGTTGTTGAAAAATAATGTTTTGTTGATAGTGGTATAAATGCTATATATTGTTGAGTTGTTAAATATTGAATGGTTATATGATTAAATTATGATTTAAAAGTTGCTAGAAGTAGTTAAAGTTATGTCAAATTAGGATGTTGACCTTGATAAACATATATTGTTGTTATAATAGGTAAATGTAATGTTATTGTAATGTATTATGTTTGTAATGTGTAAATGTAACGTGGTGGTAAAATAAAATAAAGTGTAAATGTTATCATTGATAACATCTAAGATGTAGTGTGATTGTTATTTTATTTGCAAGGTTTTTGTAATATAAAATGTAATGATGTTATCATTTATGGTAATGTTATTGTAGTTTTATTGTTAATGATAACCTATAAGATGTAATGTGATGGTTATTTTATTGCAAAGTTATTGTGATATAAATGTGATGTGTTTATTATTTTATGGTAACGTTATTGTAATTTTTATTGTTATTGATAAACATATATAGTGTAATGTCATTGAATTAAGTACAATAAGTTATTATGACTTAGTAAATGGGGATTTGTAATTAATTGAATTTACATTATTTTTAAGGTTGGACTTGGTAACTCGTCGACTAATGGAAATCGAATGGAGTGATTGATCTGTAATTAATGCTGATTTGAGTCGTAGGTAATGCTGAGTCTTAAATAGTGGCTGGTTGTTGTCGACGTACTTTCTGACTTGCGCTTTCCGTAGAGGATGTGGATGTTCATTTAATTATTATTGTACTTGGTTGTAAACATTTGATTGCTTGGTCTGCTGTGTCGGGTGGGATGTAGACACTTCCTTGTTCCTTAGAATAGTCGCCAGCCTTAAGACCTTAAATGGTCAAAATCGATGGGAACCTGGGCTTGAGCGTTGCTTATGTGTCTTGGAGGTCCTAACCATTGCAGGGCAGGATGGATGGGTAGTCAGTCTTATTTATTGTTGATTGATTGTCATTCATTGCTCGTATATTTCTTGATGTGCGTCTTAGATCTTATGTTGTTGCATGCACCTTGATTCATCGTCGTGTTGCGACACAAAGTAGATGTCTTTATTACCCTTGTACACACGCACACATGAAGAAAAAAAAAATATATTTCACTTGTTATGAGAGGTTTGTCATCGTAACGAGGAGGTTTGTTACATATGGTATCAGAGCGGGTTCAACCCGTGACTTGGGATCGCCACGGCTTTCATTGACATGATTTGATATACTATTGCTAATCGAGTTGATTGCATGCGTGCAGGTAATCATGGTTAGAGGACACCATGGAGAAAGATGACAGGGTGCGAGGGGAGGAGGTGAGATGCCTCCAGTAGCATCCAGGTTTGTGGGGTCGAACCCCCAGGGAGACGAGCAGGTTCTCGGGTAGGAGCAGATAAAAGTTGGCGATGTAGTCGGAATGATGAGATCCTTTTAGCGCATGTCTGGGGCACTAATCAGCCATCTGGACAGAGATGAGGCCAGGGCATCGACACCCGCTTAGGTTCCACCATGTGCTTCGGTTGGTGCTGGTAACATTCACCGTGAACTCGAGAAGGTCAAATTTTCCGAGTTCTTTGGTGCCCCGGATGGTGCAACCGCTGAGGCATGGTTGGAGAACATGGCGATTTGCTTCGCACTTCCTGATTATACCTCCAACATGAAGGTCCACATGGTGGTCTTTCAACTGAAGGGGAGCGCTCTTGTGTGGTGGAAGATGCTCCTACCGTGGCTGAACATGGCAGTCGAAGACGTGTCATGGGAATTGTTCAAGGAACGGTTCCGAGAGAGGTACCTTTCAGAGGAATTCATTAAACATCAGCTCAATGAGTTCAATGTATTATGACAGGGAGGTCGTACATTTCCCGAGTATGAGGCTGCTCCGGTATGCTCCACACCTTAACACTGAGAAACTTAAGGTTAACAGGTTCATATTTGGCCTTAATGGCAGCCTGCGTGCAAAGGTTAGGATTTTGATGCCTCAAACCTTGCATGATGCCATCTAGAAGGCCCTCATAGTAGAGGAGGAGCTTGTTAGTGGGGGTCAGACTAGGACTCCAATGAGACCAACATGGCAGGTTACATCTAGAACACAACAACACCAAACACCAGCGAGACATATGCCGGGATATCGTGTCTTCCAGAGGGGATCCACTTTTACTACACCCCAGTGACTGACGCCTCAGCAGCCGACACCTTACCGGAGACCACAACATCAACAATAGCGTCACCCACAACAACAACAATTAAGGTCCATTCAGCAGAACGGACTAGGATTCCAAGCTGGTGGGCCGTCATCTTCTACTTTGGGTACTAGGACTACTGGGCCAAAGAAGGGGTGTTGGATGTGTGGGGAGCCACACTACCAGTGCGACTATCCTATGGAGAGGACCAGAGTGTCTGGATCACCTGGACCCACTACCGTGGGAGATATGGGAAAGGCCCATCAGATTCATGCAATGGTGAATAACCGCTAGGCAGAGCATCAGTCAACTATGCTCAAGACGATAGGTACTATCGCCGACCAGACCCTTAGTATTTTGATAGATCCTAGTGCTACCGAGAGTTTCATTTCTGATGCAGCTAAAGAGGATTAAGGTAAAGACAGTTGAACAGGATGAGTTTAGCTTCGTAGAGATGGCTTCCGGAGCCAATCAAAATGTTGGAGGAAAGGTTACAGGATGTATCCTTGACCTAGGAGAGTTTGTCACGAGGGCCAACCTATACGTCACGATCCTAGGATCTTATGATGTCGTGATTGGTATGGATTGGTTGGAATCGCATGAGGCGATACTCAATTGCAAGACAAAACGGTTGAGCTTGGTCGATGACAAGGGACAGAGACGTGTGATTGTAGGATGGAACCAAAGAGTTTCCTTGAGGTTCATCTCTTCCTTGCAACTTCGGAAGAGCATGCGTAAGGGGTGCAAGATTTATGCGATCCTTGCGCTAAATGAGAAAGGAGCAGCAGAAGGTCTAGAACACCTTCCGGTGGTGAGAGAGTTTTCGGATGTGTTTTCGGAGGAGTTACCTGGGATGCCACTGGAGAGGGAATTGGAATTTACCATAGACCTAAAACTGGGGATGAAACCGATAGCAAGAACACCTTATTGGATGTCGACCACAGAGTTACAAGAGTTAAAAATGCAACTGAAAGAGTTCCTGGACCTAGGACTGATACGTCCTAGCGTGTCACCGTGGGGTGCACCTGTTATTTTCATATGAAAGAAGGATGGATCGTGGAGGCTTTGCATTGACTACCATCAACTAAACAAGGCTATGATCAAGAATCAGTATCCATTGCCAAGAATTGATGATCTGTTTGATCAAATGAAGGGTGCGATGGTGTTCTCCAAGATTGATTTGCGATCAGGGTATAAGCAATTACAGATCAAGGAGGATGATGTCCCTAAGACCGCCTTTAAGATGAGTTTTGGACATTACGAGTTTACTGTATTACCGTTTTGACTGACAAACGCCCCTGGGGTATTTATGAGTTTGATGAACGGAGTGTTCCATGAGTACTTGGACAAGTTCGTCCAAGTGTTCATTGAAGACATTTTGATTTACTCTCGTATGACATAGGAGCATGATGAGCACTTGCGCTTGGTACTACAGTGTTTGCGAGAGAAGAAATTGTATGGGAAATTGTCCAAATACTCTTTTTATCAAGCGAGGATTCACTACTTAGGGCATGTCATCTCCGACGAAGGCATTGCCATGGATCCAACCAAGGTTGAGGCTATTATGGAATGGACTACGCCTACGAATGTCCCAGAAGTACGTAGCTTCATGGGTTTAGTAGGATACTATCAACGATTCGTTGAGGGATTTTCGAAGATAGTAATTTCGATCACGGAATTGTAGAAGAAAAACAGGAAGTTTGTTTGGACCGAGAAATGCGCGGAAGCATTTCGGAGGCTTAAGGAGTTGTTTACGACAACGCTGATACTAAAGTTCCCTGACATGGACGCGGACTTCTTGGTATGCACTGACACATCTAAGGAAGGCTTAGGCGGAGTCTTGATGCAAGACGGATGAGTAATCGCTTACATTTCAAGGAAATTGAGAAGGCATGAGGAGAACTACGTGACGCATGATTTGGAGTTATTAGCCATCGTATATTCCTTGAAGGTTTGGAGACACTACCTTGTTGGATGAAAATTTGAACTAAAGACTGATCATTGTGGACTATAACACATTTTTACGCAGGGCGACATGAACGCGCGACAATGGCATTGGTCGGAATTGCTTAGCGAGTACGACTTTGAGATTACTTAGTAAATATATCCATAAGGGTTATAGGTTATCCTTAATATCATCAAGCTTTGTTAAAGAATGTGTGAGTGAATATGAAATTCACTTAAGAAACATTTGCAAATCTTTTTTTTTTCCAAGCACAAAGATTTCACGTAAGAAAAAGAGGAAGGCACACTGAGCAAGGCTCGAATCTGTCAAGGGAGTGAGAGATATAAAACACAGACAAACATAACTCAAAAAAACATAATGCATAGTAGGAGAATGCATAGAACCCAAGCAAGGTCTTTGAAATGTCCGTAGAGGTTTTATCAGCCAAGGTGCGAAGAAAATTTAGCAAGGTAAGGTACAATAAGTTATTATGATTTAGTAAATGGGGATTTGCAATTTATCGAATTTACATTATTTTTAAGGTTGGACTTGGTAACTCGTCGACTAATGGAAATCGAATGGAGTGATTGATCTGTAATTAGTGTCAATTTGAGTCGTAGGTAATGCTGAGTCTTAAATAGTGGTTGGTTGTTGTCGAAGTCCTTTCTGACTTGCACCTTCCGTAGAGGACGTGGATGTTCATTTAATTATTGTTGTACTTGGTTGTAAACATTTGATTGCTTGGTTTTCTATGTTGGGCGGGATGTAGACACTTCCTTGTTCCTCAGAACAGTCACCAGCCCTAAGACCTTAAATGGTCAAAATCGATGGGAACCTGGGCTTGAGCATTTCTTATGTGTCTTGGGGGTCCTAACCATTGTAGGGTAGGAGGGATGGGTAGTCAGTCTTATTTATTGTTGATTGATTGTCGTTCATTGCTCGCAGATTGCTTGATGTGCATATTAGATCTTATGTTGTTGCATGCGCCTTGATTCATCATCGTGTTGCGACACATAGTAGACGCCTTTATTACCCCTGTACACATGCACACACGAAGAAAAAAAAAGATATTGCACTTGCTATGAGAGGTTTGTCATCGTAACGAGGAGGTTTGTTACATAGAGGAAAAAACAAACTGAGGTGGCCTCCCAATTCATCGATTTAATATTCTATCGCACTGTCAGATTAGAGGATTAAAAAAGATTTTTATAGCGATTTCTCCTTCACAGGAAGCCTTCACATGGCTGGAATTCACTCAAACAGTGCAGTGGCGTTGTCTGTTACGACTTCCAATTGGCACCTCTCGCACAGATCTGCCACAATTCTCATTCCTCTTGTACAACGACTTTTAATCTTGGACTAGTGACTCCTCCTCTCTCGCAACACTATGAGCGATTGTTCTGTCTTAATTATGGGTAGCGCTGCTTCTTGTGCCTTCACCTAACAAATATAACAAATCGGCTCTCCACAGAGTGATATCTCCAGGAGAGGTTCCTCCGTATAAACATAGCAGCCCATCAATCAAACCAACTTCATGTGGTTCACCACGTTCAACATCAGTGATGGGCAACTCTTTTCAGGTTCAGTAGTGCCTCACAATACCTCCATGCTTCCTATTTCATAAACATTCCCAAATTCGTAAACATTCATGCCATTTACTGATGCATCCTTATTTCGATGGACAAATTGTTGGCTCGTTGGACGGATTGATGGTATAAAATCGCTGCAGTCTAATTTTTCTAGATCTCTTTTTGTGCACAGATATGCCACGTCAGGATTAGATAGAAGAGATTCCAAAACTATAGATATGTAATCGAGATCTCTGGCAATGCTCCTCAATAGCAGTGATGGAATTTTTTTATGTATCCAGACATTTTCAACAGATGGTGGAAACATCATCAACCAAACATCGACACAGTCAAAGACTGGGTAGAATCCATGGATATCTGTTGACGTCAAAATCGTTGGACTAATGATAGATTTTTTTTTTTAGGTTTGTTTCTATGAAATATGATGCAAAATCTAGTGGGTATGACCTTGATTTCTGTAAAGGCCTCGATGATTACCCCGTGTTGCTGATGAGAATTTCACAATAGGAAATACTATAAAATCTTCTTCAGATCGATGAGATTGAATATTGGCTCATCGAAATTAACATAAAGATTATTGAAATATGGAGGAGGGCTATGAATATGAAGTAGAGGGAAAATATAAACTTGCAGAGATTTGACCCAAAAAATATTCAAAAATTTAACCAACAAGAGGATAAATAAACTTGCAAATGGACGAACTTAATTTAAAAAAAAAAATATCAATCTACAGATCTATAACTTAAGAATAGTGATGGATCCCCCCCCAAAAAAAATACTTTTCCTTCATAAAATGAAACCATTTTCATACCAACCAAAATCACCGATCGATGTGGCGACAGAGTTTTCCAATGGCTTCTTCACTTGAAATCTCTTCTTCACCAAAACACACATCACCATCCATGGATCTGAAGACTATTAGGCCCTTAAGAACATAGGAGATCTGATACCAATTGTTAAATCATAAAGAAGAACAACAACAATTGATAAAATAGAGACAAGAACAACAACATGGTGGAAAAGGCTCATAAGCCAACACTTCATTATTCACTCCAATGTTACATATTTATAGTACAATGGGTGATGCCACCTCATAGAGAGATTTGCTCTAGATCCTAAAATCATGCATGATGACTATGCTAGGCAATCTTAACTAACTCATTAGTCATCACTTGAGGATATATTACTAATATCCTAAATGAATAATACAAATATAGGTGACAATTTAGACTTAGTGATTGGTAAAGGTAAGCCATAGGCTAACAGTTTCACCCATGCATCCAAGATGTGTTAATTCTTTTGGCACTTGAGAGTTTCTTAAGCTCTCCCTCAATGAGACAACTTCTTGTTCAAGTTTCTAACAATCTTCTTCTTTCTTTATCATTTGGACCTTCTTTACTTCTGCTATTCTTCTTTCTTCTTCGAGTAGATTTTTCAAGGAAATGGTTTCTTCTCTTAGTTTCTAAAATTGTTTCTTTAAGCTTACAACTATCTTTTCCTAACTACCCAATTCACTTCTTAGTTTTGTACGCGTGTCTTTGAGCTTGCTATTTTCAATCTCAACATGCTTCAATTTTTTAAGATTCTCATCTTCTTCTTGAATCATTTCTACTTCATGATTTTCTTCTTCTTCATTGTCATCTCTTTCAATCCTTGGATGAGGACATTCAAATTCAACATGTCCTACTCCTTCACA
>JZKD02S1902623.1:21003-49828 GCA_000966675.3 Picea glauca | reverse complement strand
AAGGAGTGAAAATTGGAGGAGTTTCAGAGAATACATTGAGTAATATTATCTACAGGATCAGATTACTCCAAGAATTGAAGAATTGCAAAAATTGAAGAAGTCTCAGGAAGCATTACCAGGTTCTATGTAATGATTGGTTGATGGTGATGATTTAATGTAACGTTTTATTATCTCTCATATATTCTTGGGTGGAAGGAAGGGGAAAGGATGGAGAGTTCAAATCTCTCTTGATATTGGAAGATTGTAGCTTCCTCTTGGATTTTTATTCCTCCCTATACATTTGGAAGATGTAGCTACCTTTGGAAGTCATTACTTCCCTTGAACAATAACTATTGATTATTTCTCATATATTGTGCATGGTGTATTATGGTGTATTGGTGTAACTCTTATACTATTCTTCATTTCTCATTGGATATAGTTGAATGGTTTAAGTATAAGTTGAAAAGGGTTTTAAATTGTGCTTGATACTGATTCACCCCCCTCTCAGTATCAACAACCTTTGCCATTGATGACAAAGGGGGAGAGATTTATCATATGAAAAGGACAAAGGCATGATTTCAGGGGGAGAAATCGTCATATAAATGTAGAGGAAAGAGGCATGAGTGATATGCATGACATGATTTCAGTATTTCATCATAGTGTTGTCATCAATGCCAAAGGGGGAGATTGTTGATTAAGGTTGGTTGTCATTAATGTCAACCCTTGAATAAAATCTGGTAGCAAAAAGGTTTGGGTAATGGAATCAAGCTTGTTTATGTAAAGGTGACTCATTATTTCCTTGTCATGGTTGATAAGAAGTACAAATGGATGAACTCCAAAGTGGTCCCCTTATGGTGAAATCTCTCACGAGAATACGCTTTGGGATTGAGTTATCCTATAAGTATGGTTAGATAACGCATGATTAATTGTGGAATAATGAGATGAAGGTCAGTGAAACTATCCTATATGGATAGTGATTTTCATTCCATTTATGGTGGTATGTGGAACGTCGCATAACTCCCCACGGTTAGAGAGTTATGGCCATATGAATTTTGAGAACCCTCATGAGTCATAATGAAGCCCCCAAAAAGTAAAAGTGTTGGCAAAAGAAATTATTTAAATAATAAATTTAATGGAGAACTCCCAAAAATAAGGAAAGTGGGATGCTACATGAAAGTATAAATAAGAGGAAAGGCTCTCTCATTTTATTACACTTGAATATCATTGAATATTTATTTGTTGTGAAAGGTTATTTGGGTAGGTATTATTGATAGAGAAAAATTGCAGTAGAAAAAGTGCGGCAGGAAAAGTGCAGAAGAAAAAGTGTGGCAAGAAAATTGCAATAGAAAAAGTGCGGAAGGTAAATTGCGGTAGAAAAACTGCGATAGAAAAAGTGCGGCAGAAAATCTGCGACAGAAAAATCGCAGTAGAAAAAGTGTGGCAGAAAAAGTGCAATAGAAAAAAATCGGGGCAGAAAAATCGCGGCAGAAAAAGTGCGGTAAAAAAAGTGCAACAAAAAAATCGCGACAAAAAATGTGCGGCAGAAAAATCATGGAAACAACATTGTTGGGGTCTATTTATGAGATATATGGCACATCTTGTTTGAGGTATGTTTTGTGAGCTAGGGTTTATCTCTTGAGATGGTATTGGATGTTCAATATTGCTACATATATAAGATTTGTTGAGGGATACAGTTTGAATTTTTTTGTTGGTATTTGGCATATGGGTATTAGTCTTTTGGTTGTGATGTGTTGCTGAAGTTGTTGGTTTAGCTTGAGGCTACATAATAGTGAGGTTGTGGAACATGGTTTGATGTAATGGTTTATGGTATTTGGTTTATGGATAGAGTGATGAATTTTTAGATAAATTTTGATGGTTATATTGGTGTATGTCTTTGGTATATGGTTGAGGTACATGTTGGGTACATGGTTGAGACAAGTAGTTGATGAGTTGGCACATACATGAGGTGTATAGTTGATGATTTGGAAAATACATGAGTGTATAGTTAATGATCTTGGTACATCTTGATGAATCAAGGTTGATCCATGGTTGATACATGGTACATGTTGGTTTAGGTTATTGGTACAGGTTGTTTGGTGTGGGTTGATTGGTACAGGTTGTTACAGGTTATTGGTACAGGTTGACAGTGATAGGTTGACAGTGGAAGTGGTTGATTTAGTGACAGTGACATGTTGTCTACATTTGGAATTTGTATTTCAGGGTGGTTGGATGGGGCAAGGACATGTGGTTGTAGCCAACTTCCGGTTGTCGCCGGAGAACTTAGGGGGTTGTAGCCTCCTTTTGGTTGTAGCCAAAGAATTGGAGAGTTGGAGTTTCCATAAGGTTGTAGCCTGAGAAACTAAGGGGTTGGAGCCTCCTTCCAGTTGCATCTGAAAAACAAAGGAAGTTGGTGCTTCCAATGAATGTAATTCTTCAAGACATATAAGAAAAATCATTATGTGGTTTTCTCTCACTTTGGGTTTCCACATAAAAACATTGGTGTATTGTGTATGTGTATGATTTCTCATTTGTTCATTGTTTATTTACTCTACAATTATCGGATGATAATGCTACACTAATATAACACTTGCATTATATGGTTAAAAAGGATTCAATTGATCTATTACCAATTCACCCCCCTCTCAGTAATCCAACCAATTGAAATCTAAAGGGATATGAAACTGATAAACTGAAGAAAACCTTTGCAACTCAAAATGAAGAAATCAAGGACAAAGACAAAATTATTGAAGAATATAAAAAATGAAAAGCGAAATTGCTAATAAATATAGATAAAATGAAGAAAAAATTGTCAGGCAAACCCTATCTAATAGGATCCTGACATATTATTTGGGATGAAATCATAGTTGAAGTTGCCAAGCTATGGAATTATTTCAAAATAATATATGACGAAATGTTGTTTGTTGACAATAAAAATCGCAATGAGGATTTTTCCGCAAAGTATTGCTAAAGCCTATTAATTATAAAATAAATGATATATATAATACTAGTAGGTGGGACCCCCTTGTAGATTGAAGGATCAGATCTAGTTTTCATTTGATGTTTTACTATTGTTCAACACTACTTACATGTTTCAGCATGATCAATGATCGGTCCTATTCAGGACAAATGGATGAGGGATAATGCATGTTATGTGTTGGTTTTGTTGCTCAAGGATCTAATGTCATATTAAAATGTATTATGATATATGTTGTTACCTTTGCTACTTACTCCTTGAATTATTACTGTGACACCTGCAAAAGATACATGTTAGTAACAACAAATAAGAGAAATTGAAAAGAAATAAAGAAATATAAAAAAAATCCAAAATAGAGGAACTATGCTACTATGTTATACAATGTTGCACTATGCATTTGAAGTTTAAGGGGAATGGTGTTAATCCAAACTAGCAATGTAAAATGGCTATGTGATATATTGAGTCATGTGAAGGCACATGTGATATGCGTTATTGGTTGGCAATGGTTAGTATGGTGGCACATTTTGGATGTTGGTTTCGATGCATTGTTTAATTGAATGAATTAATCAAATGGTTGGATGATGCGTGCTAAGTGATTAAATGATTAAGGGATGGAAGCGATGTGCATTTACTGCACATCACTCCATACCCCTCCCATTGGTTGTCACCCTTGCTTGGTTATTGTTCAATTGTGTTATGTTGTGGTTAAGCTCTGATTTGCAAGCAAGGGAAGAACCGATTGACCAAGCTCATGTTTTAAGGCTTTTGGTTACAGGTATGTCTTTTTCTCCATCCATGAACCGGCTCTAGTTATGAAATATATATTGGCTCGGTGATGTATGGGTCTATTCTTTTCTTGAGACTAGCAATTGTGTAAACTTGTGATATTTATCTGAAATATATGCTTTGTGTGGTTTTCATTGCAATGATGATTGAAGTCATAGGTTCATTTATTTCTGAGTGCTAGAATCCATGAAGGCTCTCTGTCGTCCTTATTGGTTTTGGGTGGAGGGTTTCATTCAGTCTTGATTTGTTGGATGTCCCCATAGTTTTCTTGTCACCATGCCCGGTCATTTTGATTTTATGTTGTATCTGAGTTTGTTTCGAACCACCTTGTGACATTGCATATCATTTCAACTGGGTATGGGTTCATTCATGATATTGATGTTTGAACAGTGGCTATTATGCCAAGGGGCTTGCTTAAGGTCAATTTCTATTTCATGGCTATGTTTTATCTCAAAAAATTTCAGGTTGATTGAAAAAAAAAACCATGAGGATGATGCCCTACGTGTTCTCAGTGTTATTACGGACAAAAATGAAGCCTCTGCTCCTCTATTCATAGCCTCTCCTATATCATGAATTTTCACCCTGTCTGTGAATTTATTGGTGGTATGGCCTGTGTTTCCACCATAGGGTCTCAGAGATTCTCACCCATTGTTGGGGGTCAACTCCAGTCTTCTTTTGTTGGTCCACAGAGCGAATCCTTGATTATTCAAAATCTTGTTTTGGAGTCAGCTTTATCCTATCGGGCACATGTTTGACTATTATGAGTTGTTGGAGTATCCCCGATAGTGGTTGGTTATTGGTCATCTCTATTAATAGCTTCCACAATGGTTCTTATGATTGGTGTATAATCGTTGTATTCTTGTATTGTGGAAATTGACTCGATAGTTCGGCATGGTTTGAATTGGTTGATTTGAGAAATGGAATCAGGCATACAGTTTATGTCTCCTTGGATTATATTGATATCTCAACATCGTTTTATGTTTTGATTCGAAGAAATTAGACATGTACAGTCACAGAAATGCTCTTTTGTTTTGTTGGATGGTATGGGTTTCCTACAACATGGTTAAGTTGAATGGATGGTTGTTGTTACTGGGTGTTCTAATTGTCAATCGAGAGTATTGAAATTTTAAAATCATAAAAGTGGTGACTTGGTTGTTCAATGCATATGGTTATGGTTATCGTTTGGTTACACCATCAGGGATGAGAATGGGTTTTATAACAATATGATTTAATTGCAATTTGATTATTAAGTTGTTTAGAGGAATGGAATCGGACACGATTTTTGTGTCTATGTTTGATTGAAGAAATAATTCATGGGCAGTGGTTGATGTTTTGATGCTGAACAGAATCGGAACAAGTGACCATGTGTTCATTTGGGAATTGTTTAAATATAAATTGGGACAAATGTGAAGAAACATAACTCTTGTACAGGTTGTTTAGAGAGCATATTGTTTGAGTTTGATGACACTGTGTTAAATATTTAATTGCAGACAGTGAACAAGTCAATACACAAGAATGATTAAATTATGCACAATAGTTGTTTAAATTGATTACAGTGATTATTTGGTTAGTGTTGGATATTTTGCATTGATATAGAATGGATATGGATTAATTAATTAATTTTATGAACAATATCTGCTCTCCTCCCTACCATTATTTCACTTTTCACTAATTACAATCCTCTCACCTTCCCATATTCATTTTTCACTCCTTGTTCCTAAAATTTAATTACAGTTAAGAGGAATTCTGTATGGAAATAGTTTGAAATCGCAGTTTCTTGGATGGATTATAGTGACATGTTCTTTGGTTTATGTTATAGTTTATTGTTTGTTTCATGTGAATAGTAACCATGATTCTTTTCCCCCTCATTTTAACATTTTTCACTCAATACAAACCCCTCGCATATCCCGGAACCTTTGTTCACCCCCTGCTCATTGACAACGGGTAAACAATTTGTATGGATTGGATTGCATGAGTCTGATATGTTGCTGAGCCAAAATTTATTTCATATTTTTTAAAAGATTAGTCATGTATGGTTGATAAAGAAACTATTTTCTAATCAATTATGCATATAGGAATGATATTTTCAAGAAAAAGGTTGAAAACCAAGGCCCGCAAGGCCCATGACAAGGGGAAATCCACTATTGCCCCTTCCTCACCTTCAAATGATTCTGATGAATCTGTGTCCTCCTGCATACATTTGAGGGATGATTTCTCTCATATGATCAGCTAGATTAGGCCTAAAGGCTCCACACACCCTAAGGAAAATTCAGAGAGATTAAAAGGTGATAACAGAAACAGGGGAAAGATTGCCTCACAGACTGGAAAATATGGATTTTAAGTTGTTTTTATTTATTAATTGCTAAGGAAAGTTGAGTTCAGTTGTTTTTTTTGAACATGTTTTTGGAGATATTGGTAATATATTTTGGAAACAATTGCAAATATCATTGAAATAAATTATCAAACATGAATGTGATGGTGGGAGTCACAAGGAGGGATGTTCGTTAAATTAACTAGTTGTGTTATGATTGTTAAGAGCTAGAGGGGAGTCACAAGGGGTCCCACCTACTAGTTATTATTTATTTTAAACCCTTATTATGATTCATTACTTTTCCCGCTAACTAAAAAGTTGGTTGAGTTTTTAGTTAACTTAACTAGTGAAGTAGTTCAACCACTTCAACCAATTCTAATTTGCTTAAAGGAAAAAGGAAAGGGAGGAACAAGAGGAGGATAGAAGGAGAAGCATACGAAGGTTTTCTCTTTAAGTTTGTGTTGAGATAGTTCAGTTTTCATTCATTCCTTAATTGATCATAATCCTAATTATTTTTTATGATAGTATTGTTCCAGAGTCTGTACTTTAGGCTTAGAAGTACAGTGTCTAGGCATCCGAAAGTGGGTAAAAGGTGGAGAAGGGAGAAACGTCAACCTTCGGCAAAGGAAACTAAGGAAGGTTTCTACGTTGGCATTATCTAGCTTCCAACTGTTCCTAGATAGTTATATCTTGTTCAATGGCTGCCCATGAACGTTCAAGTTCAACCCGGTTAGTAGTTGTTTTAAGAATAGTGTCGAAAAGGTTTAAGGCAATGTGTGTTTGGTTCGCTAATCCGGGTTCGATATTGGGCTATGTTGGTACAGGGACAGTCATAGAGGAACAGTAAAAGTGGGAAAAACATCAGAGAGAGATTAAATGTTGTCTCAATTTGGTCGTATAAAAGAGAATTTACGGCTTCAGGGATAAAATAGGGATGCAAATCAAAGGCTCTTTCCCGTAACTGTATTATATTTTAATAAAAGGTATGAGGTGGGAGAAAAAAATTTAGTTGTCTATGGTGTAAGGCTCCTATCAGGGGAGAATCTCACGTATAAACAGAACAGGAAAATTGTAAGGAAATAATCGATGCAGTAGAGAATATGTGTAGAATTCTGAAAATGTGGACTGGTCTTACACCCGCTGATAGCTGGTACAGAGGAAAAACAGTAAACAATTACAGAAAACCAAAATTCATTTGCTATAGTAGTGGTCATACTAAATTATAATGAAGCACAACAGTTAAGAATATGAAATGAAACGAAATATGAGATACAAGGAAACAAACTTGTAACACAGTCATGACGGAATTGAGAATCTTCAGATTTGCTTGTATTAACTCTCAAATGTAAAAAACTCTGTTACAATTGACACAAAAAGGTCCAGCCTTTTCTATTTCTTTCTATGGTATATTTATATAATTTTACAAATAAGATAAAATCTCAATAGTCACAAAATTTCGGTTATGACAAGGAGGAGAGCAATCGCTCCATTTCTTCTTCTTTATCTTCACTTGGTGCCAGACGTTTGTCCTCACGCGATCTCGGTACAGGCGACACACCTTTCAACCAGTTGATATATCAGCTATGACAGTTCTGCTTGACAGCTGGCTTCAAAGAAGTAACATTATCGGGCTAACTGCTGCAGTCTGTCTTCCATCTGTCCATCTATGATGCCGATGGCGCACAATTGCGCGCTGGGTTTAATCATGCATTTATCTACTTGGACTATGTCCACCATAGTCATTTGAGAAATATCGGTCGAATCTCTTTCTTCTTTTTCCTTCAGATCAAGCGAGATCTTCTCCATATTCATTTGCATCAACATCTCGGCATTACCTCTGCTGTCAATGCCTAGCAGATCATCGTCTATAGAACTAAAGGCCTCCTCTAAGGAATTAGTTATCTTTTTGGCTTGTTGCTTGCCTTCGATGATGTTATGCTCCCATTCCTTTAATAGAATGTTTCCTCTGGTTTGCTCTGAAATGATGAACCTGGGAGTACCTGTCGAAACCCTGTTGTTCATGGCTATCATAGCCTCTTGGAAGGCGACCCGGGCTGCTCCGGCATCCCTTTCTCTGGAAGATAAGTTCTCGAACACCTGATTGACTAGAAAACAGTTGTCCCAGATCGCTTCTACCTTGGCGAGCAAATTTTGTTGTGCTGCAGAGACTCTGCTCCGAATCTCGATCGCCTAGGATTTAAACATATCGATGTTTATCATTCTGTTCTTGGCGATCTCCACCCTAGCCTGTAACTGTTCGATCAAATCCTTTTGCTGGCTCACTTGCATCTAACCATCCCGAACCACGAGTTGTGCTTGCTCGAGCTTAGTTTTGAGCATCTCTATCTCATTTTTATCGGCCAACCTGGCCTGCTCTATTACTACACTCGCCTGGTCTTTAGTAGTCTCTGTTACTGTGGCCAGTCTGGCTTCAAGGGTCCTAATGAGGCGATTTTTTCTTTTAAGTTGGTTTTTTAAGAGCCCGACTGAAAATCGATTCACCGAGGCATATGCTCCTAGTGTCCCTGCTATTTTAGTGGTGAATTGTTCATTCTTTTTGTCCTTTCCCTTAGTTATAACTTTATACTTCTTGGCAGTTGACTCTCCTTCCTGGTAGAATTCCCTTTTTACTACTGGCTTTCTCTTCTTATCGAAGAAAAACTCATTCGGAGGGAGTTCTTCCACCCTTATGGGCCTCAATTCTTCATTGAATATCCATCCCGCATCAATATTTCCCTGCGTCGATTGAAAGGGGGTAACTGATGTGATAGGTTCCCCGATCTGCTTCGCAAATTTTCCCAGAGTAGCAACCGGACTCTGCTTCTTTGGTGGGTCGGGAGTCTTTATGTCTGCTTCCGAACTCTACTTCTTCGGCGGGTCTGGAGTCTTTTTCTCTGCTTCTAAACTCCTCGTTTTCTCCCCCTCGTCCTGGTGTTTTCCTTGGTCGGGAGTCGCATCCTTAGAACCTTCGGCATCCTTCTGTTTCATCTCTGAAGTACCTAGACCCTCACCTTGCAACACTGCGGGAAGACAGCTACATCGATGTTCCTGGAACCTCAGAACATCGACTCTTTCCTCGGGTGCCAAGGACTGTATCTGAGCTAGAATCTCCGCATAGGAACTTGCTCCTCGGAAAATGTCATCCGAGGGTGAATTCTCATGCTCAAATCTCTTGAGCCCGCAATTGGCCAAATCATTACTCACGACCCTCTGTGGATTGTGCTTCTTGTATTCGATGGAGACCAAATTTAGGTCTTCCAGGGCCGTGGCCTCGGCTTTGGCATGCCCAAAATCTAATAAAGAATAAGAATTCAAATGAACAGGAAAAGACGGCCATACCTTCTTCGAGTACCCTTTAAGTTCTTTGCTTACACCGCCAATTACCATTTGCCAGGCAACCTCGCGACAAGCCATCTTGTCGGAAATGAACAATGGCAGCGCATGCGTGGGAACAGAAGCCCCGAAAACTCTGAGGTACGAAAATTCTGCTTCCACATACCAGTCTGCTATGTTGCTTAGATTCGTTACTATCCTATCCGAGATCCAGGGTGGCGGGTGACCAAAAATGGCGACATGCACGGGCACCATCACCCAGTTAAAGATTTCATACACAAAATTTTCCGCTTTGTTTTCCCATAATTTTGCATGATATACATGTATGGGTTCGTCTTCAGCCGGAGTCCAACTCCATCTCATTAACGGAAATGGTGTCATAGAACAAATTGTGTCCATAATGTATGCAGACATGAAGAATGAAGGTGCCTTCCCATTCTCTTTCTGCGCCCGATACTCTGTGACCCGAATGGTCAAGCTATCAGAAAGCATCTTTTCCCAGTCAAAGGAGCTACCTTCGGCGACCCAAACATTAGAGGCACCCACAAAAGGAAAAAATGTGAGGTGGCCTCTTTCCCATATAATTGGCATGTCATCATGGCCACATATTTGTACTGCGGTTCTAACGAAGCGATTGAATATATGTTGTGGGTATCATCTCTAAACTTCGCGGTGTTTGAAACCCAATCCTTTATCAAACTGGACATGGTTTTATCATACTGTGCGCATTCCTTCTCCTTGAACTCGTCCAAGAACTCAGTGCCATATGTGTAGTCGGACGTCATGGGCAGATTATACATGGTTTGCAGATGCTCCGGCCTGAAAGTCCCGATGGTGACTCTCTGCTCGTTCATGATAGTTCTGGTCGGTATGTCCACATGGTCCAATGCCCATCGGACCATATCATAATATGGAAGCAACTGCGGCCTGGATGCTACTCTGTGCATTCCAGATTGGACTACTACTTTGTACTTGGTGGTTATATCATCTTTTTCATTGTCGCTGGAGTCGTCGGAATAATCCACCAATTCTGCTTGCAGAATATATCAAACATATGACCAATTCGGGACCGAGTTGATACTTCGGGGTGAAGTATCAGAGACATTGTCTGAGCCTTGTCCTGAAACTTCAACATTCACCTTTGATGCTTTTCTCAGAGCCATGGCTGAAGCTTGCGTTTTATCTCTTCTGTGATATAACTGCGTATACATACAAAATTTAGTTTACTCAGAGGTGATGTGCTCTACGTGCTATGAAAATTCATTTGTTATAATGAACCACAGCTCTTATATATACTCAAAAAACCCGATACCCTTCAGAACAATTCTGTCAAATCATCTTTAGAAATAAATTTTGCCATAAAAATCCGATCTTATATCCGTCGATTTGCCCTATTTCCTCATTAATGTCATAAATTTTGGTTGTTTTAAAATATCAGTTGGCGTATGGAGGAAAAAGGATACCTCGTAAATCATGAAGATATCAAAGCGCGGGATATTCATTGATTTAGCTTAATTAATCTGGTTTTACCGCTGTTAAAAAATGTTTCGGTACTTGTTATATCGGGGATTTTACTTAAACATTTTGAACCTCTAACACCCGAGACTGCGATGACCGATTTTGGTTAATAAAAACAAAATTGTGATTAGGGTCTCAGTTAATTTTATAATCATTGTATTTGCCATATCGCGACTCGGAGCTTCGAAGATAAGTTTCTGGAAGATTTACATGCCGAGTTGCAAAACCGTGAGATCGCGGCAACATGACTTAATTAAAAGGAAGCTAATGTTGGATTAAGCGATCAATTAATTACGTTATAACTGCATCGTGATTTCACGAGTCGGGGTTTAGACGGTGAAACTTTCGAAAAGGACAACACCGAGTGGTGAAATGTTGAAAGAATCTTTTACCACGGTTTAGCTTTTACATTTAACCTTGACATGAGTTACTCAAAGAAGGACCTTGTGTTCTCGGCTATCAGGGCTATGACAATAAATGTTTGGGTTTGGTGAACGTTGAGGCATGAAACCTTGACGACGTTTAATCATGAGTTAGGGAAAACTTTACCCTCGTTACTGTCTTGAGTGAAAAGTTAAAACGATTTCACCTTTTCGTGACTCGGGACATGTGAACTACATGAGTTATAGTATCCGACCTACGAGATCCCGAAGTAGAACAAAAAGAGGAAACATTTTTACGAAAGGTAGGACTTGTTTCGAGAGTAGAATAATCAATGTTGCTCGTGTGATAAAGCTTCAGAGATCTCTATATCTCAGAGGGAAAAATGAAAAACCATTTTTAGATTTCAAGCATTAAGAATGAAATTTGTGACGGGCTAGAAAACAGGGGCAGCTCCAACAGATAGCAGGGTCTTATTGTAGACAACAAGATTTAGGGTTGAATTACATCATTCAAAGACTTGTTTTTCAAAGGTGTTGATCTATCTTTGATAGTCTGTGTAGACTTGTCTGTTTGTGAATTATTTTTCATGACTGACAAAGGCTATTGTGCAAAGTCGAGTGGGAAACAATCTATGGAAAGATGATCCATCTTTTAGAGTTCAATTTTTAATTTTCTGTCATAGTTCCTTTTGTGTGTTCCATCGAGGATGTCTAAGTTTGACTTTGGTCCAAAAATTCTTCATGAAATTTTGTAAAAATAATGACTCTTTGGTGAATTGGAATGAAATAAAGGATTTCTTTATGTCTCATATGTCTTGATTGTCATCTTGGTGTCTTTGCTTATGTCTCTAGATTTATTTCAGTAACTGTTATATTCATAAAATCATATAAAAATGAATTTTATAGCAAGCTTTTATTTATAAAAAGACTATCCTAAGCACTTTTAATCAATACTTGTAAGTTAGGGTATCAATTTTGATGGCTATAAACATAGGGTGAAATTCCCGTCTATTTTTCTTTAGCCAAGCAGAATCTGCAATTTCTTGAGTAAGATCATTTAATATATTTTCCTCAACATTTATTTGGCGACCATACTAGGGAGATCTTCAATATCTCTCTCGTTAATTTTTATACTTCATTATCATCGAATACATCTATTTTTTGATATTGATTCTTTGACTTTTTTTATTTCTTAATGACTGTGCCTGTTGCAAGGTAGCCCAATATTGAGCTCGGTCTTCAAGATCAGACCAACATTTCTTTGAACCTGTTTAACACCATTTTAGACACTACCAATACTCATGCTAAGCTTAATCATTCATGGTCAACAATTGAATGAGATATTACTGCCCAAGAACGTTGGGAATCTAGACGTAGACAACCTAGAAATCAGCAGTAACCTTGTTGTTCCTTTAGTTTTGGTCTTTCTTTCATGTCCTTAGACTCTCATGTCTCTAGAAGAATAATAGGCTTATAACCCAAAATTAATCCTATTGCTAAAATAGGAAGAAGAAACGTTGTGTTGTCTACCCAACAAAGTGCTCTAAGGAAGACTCTGTCTGATTCATTTAGTTCATATTTCTTTCCCTCACCTATCATCCACAAGATGGAATCTAGTGGTGGCTCTGGTGGCACTGGAAGTTGTTCCTCTTCTCAGTCTTCATCTTCGTCAGTGATTGGTAGCTTATATAGCCACCATATCCTTGCCAATATACCACAAATATCACCAAAGTCATTAAAAAGTATGGGCTTTTCATTTTGAAGAAGATGCCACAACCACATTGTGGCATGTATCCTCTCCTCTTAACCTAGCACCTGCTACTCATCCACTTTCTAAATTCAAATATCATCTTCCTAGGTTTTAGGAAATAACACTGTCACTACAAACGAACACCTGGTGACATTTTCTAATACTTGTCACAACATAGGAGCCAATGACAATGATACTTGCATGCGCTTATTCGTCAATTCCTTGGAAGGAAAGGCTACGGTCGATTTCTTTGACCTTCCTCCTAAGATTATGTCTACTTGGGAGGAGTTAATCTACTAGTTCAGATCCACTTATGGGCAATCTAAAATCCTAGCCGAGAAGTTATGGGAATACAATAACGTCGCCTATAAGGATGGTGAGACCATCAAATCCTTCAACTTGTGTTTCACCAATCAAATCCCTGAACTCATCCGACCTCAGAACCAAGTCACTTTCATGAATTACTACAATGCATTACCTTCCCCCTACCGTCATAGGCTTGAGGAAAAATACATTGATAATATCGGTTCTTCTCTGCATACTTGTTTAGAGTATGAAGAACAACTTGAAAGAATAGGTCTTCCTCGGGGAGAATCGATTAAACAGATAGACATGTCTGCCCTCTCACAGCTAGTACAAGATATGAATAATCGTATAATATCATATGACCAAAAGGGAAATGTCTCCCCTCTCACCCATGGAGCTTCATCCTCTTCTGCACCCCCCTTTAGAAATTTGATTGAAAATAATTTTCATCCTAAAGCTATCTTGCCTCAAAGTTGGTGTAACTTCTGCGAGGAACACCACGAGGAAGCCACATGTGAGGTAAGGAAGAGTGCCAAAGATAAGATATTTGGTAAAAGACCAGAAACTACTATCGTTGTCCTAGATTTTTCAAAGCCAGAACATGTCATGATCATCAATTCTAGGAACAAAGCCTATGCTCCCAAGGAAAAATTTGATCTTCCCCACAATTCTTCTAGCCCGAGTTCATCCTCACTCGCTTCTACTGTTCAGGTTCCTAAGGTTCCTGACAGTCAAGGAACAACTTCCCCTCTTCCAAGTACAACATATTGAATCAGTTGGCCAACATCAAAGAGGATGCAACCCTTCTAGACATGGTTGTCGTCCCTGAACAACAAATGCATCTAAAAAAATTCAAGGAAGGAAAATCTTATGTTGTATCCAATCTCTCTGAAGAGGTGAACGAAGAGGATTCATTTGTAAATAAAGTAGGTGTACATAACTTTAGATACCCTGTAAAAAATACCCCTTTTATATTTATGTAGATATTATGGATAAGATCGTCCATTGTTTCCTCATTGATGGCAGTTTGGGCCCAAGTGTGATTTCAAGGATTATTATGGAAGATCTAGGCTTGTCTTGTACAAATGAGAATGCAAGAAGCATGATCTCCTATAATAGTCTACAATAAACAACCATAGGTGAGATTAAATATGTGACCTTAGTTTTGTGCGCACACCCTGAAATAAGGACAACCCTTAGTAATCAATTAATTGATATGTCGGTAAGAAATTACTCAATCATCTTGGGAAGAGATTGGAAATATTTTTCGGGTGGATACCTCTCACTCGATGGGACACACTTATTCGTTCCTCGGAATGGTAAAAAAATTATAGTCCTTAGAGAAGGAAGGATCTCACCTTACATAGAGAGTGTTCCACAACCTAATGTAAATTATATCGAAGAGGACCTAGGGGTGTATTCCATCTTTTCCGAGGAGGATAGCATTCCCTTTGAAAAAATTGATTTAGATGATGGTATGTGGCACATGCACTTTAATCGTTCATGCTCTAATGAAGGTAATAGAGCTAGCATTATCTTGATTTCTCCTATAAGAAAAATCCATAACTTTTCTTATAGGTTGGAGTTTGCTTGCACAAACAATTTCACTGAATTCGAAGATTTTTTACTGGGCATTGAGAACGCCTATAATATCGGTTGTGGTCACCTTTCAATTTTTGGGGATTTTGAGCTTGTTGTCAACCTTGTACGTAAACTTTACTCTCCTAGCAACAAGTTGATAAAATGATACACCCAAACTGTTTGGGCACTTATCTCGAACCTATTATCTTTCAACATCATTCATGTCAAGAGGGAGTTAAACTCAATGGTTGATCAATTAGTTGTTTTTGCAGCCTCCCCTAATCAAAAAATTCTTCCACACAGGCCTGATTGTACCTTTCAATCTCTATATCTTCCACATATCCCTGACAATATAGAATCTTGGCAAGTCTTCCCAAATGATGAGATCATTTGTGATTTCATTCAAAACAAACCTTTTAAGCCTAAGGACATTATATCCATAGAAGATAACAAGATTCCTATGGGCTTGACTCCTCTAGAGAGTTTGTTTTCATCAAGTGATGTAAGCAATAAAGAGAAATAAAAAGAAGAGGAGTCGAAAAGGAAGGTGGGTGAAACCATCTCCTTGAACATTGGACACCTGAGGCTCCAAACAATGTTATAATAGGTGCCAAATGTTCAAATGAAGAGAAAATGAATTTTTCCAAGCTACCTGGTGAATTTCAATATGTTTTTGCTTGGTCTTATGAGGATCTTTGTGTTTTTTATCCTGGTCTTATACAACATGACATCCCCATTAATAAAGACATAAAACCATTTAGGAAAAAGAAAAGACCTATCAACCCTACACTAGAAGCAACTATTTGAAAGGAGTTGGAAAAACTCTTGAAGGTTGGAATCAATTTTCCGGTCAAGTACTCTGAATGGGTTTCAAATTTTGTTCATGTTTGGAAAACAACAGGCCAGATCAGATTATGCGTTGATTTTTGTGTATTAAATTGAGCTAGTATAAAATATCACTTCCCTCTCCCTTACATGGAAATTATTTTGCAGCAATTTGCAAGGTCACAAATGATGTCCTTACTTGATGTTTTTTTCTAGTTACAATCAAATCAAGGTCAAAAGGGAAGATAAATAAAAAACCACCTTTATTACTTGTGGGGGTACTTTTTCTTATGAGCGTATGACTTTTGGATTATCCAATGCAAGTGACACCTTTCAAAGAGCTATGTAAATAGCTTTTGACGATTTGATTCGTAAGATCATTCAGATCTACCTTGATGACTTAACAATGTACTCTAAAATCCGATCAGATCATTTTGGTCATATGAGAAAAGTTCTCATGTGATGTAGGAAATTTGGCATTTCTCTAAATCCTTCCAAGTCCATTTTTGAAATTATCGAGGGATAGCTCCTTGGACACATCGTCTTTGATTCAAGAATAAGCATTGATCCTAAAAGGATTGTTGCTATCCTTAATTTGCATGCTCCCACTTCCAAGAAGGAGGTTCAAACTTTTATGGGGGTTATTAACTTTGTCCATATGTTTGTTCTAGATTTTGCTGTGATGGTCAAACCAATTCACAATCTTCTTAAGCAAGATCATTATTTTTCTTGGAAAGATGATGTCGAAAATGATTTTGAAGGGATTAAGAAAGCAATCAGTTCTGCTCTGGTTTTCGCAAAGCTGGATTTTGAGAAGGAATTCACGATATATACTAATGCCATCGAGGAAGCCATTTTGGTCGTCCTTGTGCAAAATCATGACCAAGTTAATTGTTAACGGGCGTAATTGACACACCGTCAACTGGAAGGATAGATCTGGTCTGGGGTTTTCTAACTAACCCAAGTCGTTTGGTGTGATATATCATGACGGGTTTAATGGATCTGTTAGCCAACTAAGGTCCTAAAATAATGAAAGAAAATAAACTACCCTAAATCTATAACTATGATACTATGTACATGACTCTAATTATTTACGAATGTTGAACAAAACCATAAATATGAACATGTGATTATGAACAAGATATTTACAATTTGTAAGTTTTGGTGGATGTCTTGCGAAATCAATGTTTTTGTAATTGTTTACGAAGCAGATAAAGAAAGCACATATTTTTATATTTTCTGTTTAATAATTTAAAATCTAAAAACTCAAAAGATACTAATAAAACATAATCTGAAACAAGAACAGAATAATAGTCACAACCAATTTAAACTGTCTTATTTCACTAATAAAGTAATAACGGAAATTGAATGCAAATAACACTAACCTGATATTAATCTCATACTGTGTCTATATCCCTATGCAATCCAAACTTCTGGTTATCTTGCTTGTGAGATAAATCTATAACAGGATTGTGCTAACATCTCTAGAATAAACTCAAGGTATTTTTGGGGAGCAAGGATATAAAAACAGGCTGATAAACTTATAAATCCAGTGACCTTGTAATGATGAATGTCTACAGTAAAATAAAATTTAATGTGAAACATTCATATGATATGTCAACTTAACATCAAGGAAAAATCGATGATATTAAAGTGAAATAACGACCACAGATATAATATATGAAACAATAAGTTATAGACAAAATTTAAAGCGCTGAATAAAATGAAACATTACATGCTAATGAGGCTAAAGTTGTGTAACATGTATATATTCCATAATATAATATGCAAAACATAAATGGAACAGTGTCATGCTGGTCTAAAGCCGAAATGTGAACAACTTGTCCAGAAATTCTTTAGGAATTGCATGTCCATAATGTGTTCCAAAAAGGATCTCTTTCACTAACAAAGTGAGCAGTATTTAAAGTAACCAGGGATCCACATACTCATATCTCACAAGATAGAGTTGAATCTCCCAAAATCAAGGAATATTACAAAAATAGTGGATTAGAAACCACTCATAACAGAGTTCGTTTATTCAAAAATTAAATCAAAGTTTTTATAAAACATAAAGAAGGAGAAACTACTAATCATTTAGGCGTATAATTGAAAATATTTCCTCCAAATAATCAGTAGCAGAATCTCCCATTTCCTGAGAAAAGAAAAACCAATTTGATAAATTAGAAAAACGATTACTAATAACTAATTTTTATTAAAAGAGACTTGGCTACAGAATCAAAGATTTTGTAGCCAGTCTTAATTTTAGTAAATGAAATCAAACTTCAAAACTACTTATTTCAAATTAGATAACAAAAATGAAATGAAAGGAAAATAAAATTGTTTTACCATTAAAAGTTAACTAAAGAGGGGTTGGATAGTTCAGAGTTTATTATTTCCTTGACATTGGTCGCATTTTTAATGACTATGTTTCCAGATCTCTTGATACGTTTAGTCTTCCTCTCGGCATGCGCCTTGAGATCAAGGTTTTCTTTCTTCAACAAATCATTCTGAGCAGTTAAATTTTTATTTCGGGCCTGTAAGAGAGGAATGTCGGTATAGTAATGCTCAACCCAATCGAAACATCCATCACAATGTATAGGGGAGATGGAAAATCGATGAGGGACACAATCGACCAAGGGGGCTTCAGTCTTATCTGCTATATTCTTCAGATCTTGCCTAATACTCAAGAATAATCCTTTACCCTTAAGGCATGGTGCTATATTTGTTACGAAATCATATGGTTCAGTATGAATGATAACCTCCCTCATGGAACCCTGAATTTCTGGATCTTCCCAAGCTATAAAATCCTTTATCTCAGGATCTGAACCCTCATTGATCTTGATCAGATTGATCGAGATCATATGAGTATCATTTCAATTCCTTAGTTTCCTAGAGATTAGGCAACCCTCTTTCTTGTTCTTGAAACCCAAGTCTATGCATTTTTGTTTTGTTCCTTTACAAAGTTTCTTGGAATCCGAATTAACATTAACATTCAAGCTAGCATCACTCACAGGCACAAGAGAATTATTTCCCTTCAATTCATCAGTCTCATGCTCTAGAAATCTTACAAGTGAAAACTTACATGACAATCCTTTGTCTAGAGGGGTTTTATCAGTAAAATCTAGTCCATTAATTGAATTACCAAAATGGTCTTCAACCACTAGCTTGTCTAAGTTGTAGGATCATCATGGGTGAAGCCATTCCTCATCAAAAATATCTCCCAACTATCACTTATGGTCAAGACGTGATACATCAACAAGATTTTAACCAATCCATGGTGGAACATGCTCTAATTGACACCATGTCACTTGTAACGCTTGGACATCTTATAGAGACTCATCAATAAGTAAAATGGAATATATAAATCGAAACCTATGAAATTCATGAGAAAAAGGATATGGTAGAGAAAGACAAGTATGTATCAACCTTCGTAAGAAACAAATTGTTTCAAAATTAACAATAAACTATGCCATCTAGGTTTTAACAGGGTGATAGGAATACCTTTTACACAACAGTTGGTTTTATGAGAGGTCATAAAAAAATTCCATGAGACTTCTTATATCCTAGTGTTTTTAAACCATCTCTCACCCTTTGATGGGAGCCATGTTTCTTTGCTAACAAAATCTTCTGTCAAAGGTTCGTGCGAAGGATTATGCTACCTAAAGATTATAACCCTCAAATTTCTTAAGGATTATATCCTAGCCATGATTCTTTAGGTCGTCAATCACATTGTCATGGGAAAGTAATGCCTGGCATCCATTTGGCTCTATGTGAATGATAGGCACCATGGCCACTATAAGCATAATGCAACAAATATTACTCGGAAACATTTTAGGTTCCAATCGTGTGAGCAATAGAAACAAGTATGAATGGAGAGTGGAAACACGAAAATAGCAGAACCTGTGGGTTATCATGACTCGGATAGTGGGAACGAAAACCATAGGTTTCATTTTATTCCTTACCATCTCTTGTGATGAGTGCCAAAACTACATAGTACCAAACCCTATTCAGATAATGAATAGCTTCATTAATGCTTTGAGCCAGCTAGGTAAGGTGAAAACGCAAGTACAGCAGGTCTGTACTCATTGGTATGAATGGTGATACGACCATTGAAACAAAAAGATATCAAATAATTAACCAAAGTTCTTCATGAATCAAAGCAATTTGATAATGAACTATCAAACCATTGAAACAATAATAATCATATTAACACAAAAAATGGATCCAACAACCATTTCATAAGATTTGCATTTTAATTAAATATGGGTGACCTTTAAAAAGATGTTTCTAAGGCACAAAAATTATAACACCAAGCTAAGTTTTATGTTTAATTCATGCTTGCAGTCATGAATTAAAAATAAAACAAACGAAAATTCAAACAATAAGAAATTAATAAGGAAAGCTTATAATCCAACAATCATTTCGAAACTCTCAAAAATGTTTACAAAATTGAGGTGATGGCAGCTACAAAAAAATGCAATTTCTTTTGATCATGTTAAATATCAAAATCATGTGTGGCTGCCAACAATGGTGATGTACTAGACGAAGTAGTTATCTCTGCATCACCAGAAAATCCATGTTAGGGTGAATCAGAAAGAATGAATTTTTCATAAATAGTTGACAGCAGCTCAAGCATCCTGATCAAAACTCAGAAAATAATGTAGTCTAGCATCATATGTGTTTCTGTCAAAAATACCATCTGTTTGCAAATATATATTACGAGCAAAATGATGTTTAGGCAACCGAATCCGATACTGTTGACAGGTCCATAGCCTCGACAGGCATCCATAGCCTTGGCATGGATGTCATTTAACCCACTCTAACACCTTTTTCCTATCCAAGAGTCGTCCATTCATGATAAATAACAACTTTACTTTTGACTAATTCAATAGGACAGACCTGAAAATTTTCTTAAACCCGACATTGCTTCGCTGCCAGCAGGCCTGTTCAATACCCCGACGAAGTTGCCTTGGCATCATGCATGCATGCATTTACCCGCTGCCAGCAGACATGTTCAGTGTCTTGGTGGGTTTACAGACAATTCCCACACCTTGCAATGCTTTCAACTCTCTAGAATTTGTTTACAAATTTGAAAAACCTTATGCCATTCAAGAGAGTGGGGTGATGCTAAAAACTCTCATATTTTGAAAACAAAACTTGATCTTTTACAACTTATTTTCTCGTTTGACGACCTTTATCATGATCTGAACAATTAGATTTCTGTTAAGAAACCATCTTGATGATAGGAAGGTATAATCAAGTTGTTTTCCTTAAAATAGGGACAACGTTAAGAGTCTTATTAATGATAATCGTGTCTTCTCGTAATTTTAGAGAGAAACCAGGAACATTGTTTTGAACAGAAATTTACTTATGTTGATCTGAGTTTTATCATTCACAACACTAGTTCTTCGAGGAGTTGTTAGTTGTTCCTAATGAATGAAATTTCTGATTTCCCCTTCCACAAGTTAAATGGTGACCCAAACATCCTTATTTGAAAATAAATCAAAATCAAGCAAAATGAAAAGAACCAAAATCAAAAAACAAAAAAGCAAATTAAAAAAACAATATGTACAAAAGGTGGATCTGAAATCATTAGGTGAAATACCTTTTGAGAGCCTAGACATTCACTGGGAAAGTGTCTGGCTATCCCTCCAAATTATGCAGACGGAAAGAGCTGGGACCCAATTTTTCAGAAATTACAAATGGTCCCAACCATAGATTCTGGAACTTGGTGTGTTCCCCCTTTCCCTCATGAGCTTTGTCCCACTTGAGAACCAATTCTACTACATTGAAATTCCTATCTGAAGAGGAATTTGAATCAAACCATATTTTTACAATTTGTTGATGTTGATCCCGTTTCTGCTTTGCTTGTGTTCTCACTTCCTCTAGTTTCAATAAGGCATTTATTCAATTTTCTAGAGGAGGGCACTCCTCTTCTTGAACTTTCTACGACATTTGCAGTGAGGGAAGTAAAACATGTGGAGAGAGAATTGGGTCTCTTCCATAGATGAGAAAGAAAGGGGAATTACCAACATAGTCTTTTGGGTTTACCCTATCATCCCAAAGTGCATTATAGAGTGCATTGTGCCAATTTTTGTGATTTTCTGAAACTATCCTTTTAATAATCTTGATTAATTTTTTGTTTGATCATTCTACTAGGCCATTTTCTTGAGGGTAGTAGCTTGAAGAATACTTCATCTTAATCCTTTTTTCCAAATAAAAAGCGTTCATATCAAGGGATGAAAATTAAGAGGCGTTATCAAATACCAGACATTCGGGAACACTGAATCGAGTGATGATATGAGATTTTAGGAAAGATACTACCTGATTTGTGTCCACCACTTTCAAAGGTACAGCCTCAGACCATCTAGTAAAATAATTTGTTGTTGTAAGGATATACTTGTGTTGTGAAGAATAAGAAGGATTGATTGGTCCTATGATGTCAAGGCCCCATTGCTGGAAAGGAGAATCTACAGTAACAGGTTGAAAAGGGAATGCTTCCTTTTTCACCCGTCCTGCAGCCTTTTGGCAGATTATGCATTTACGACACAGTGCATGGGCGTCTTTAAACAAAGTAGGCCAATAGTACCCAACTCTTAGCACTTTGTGAGCAGTGGTATCTCCATCGAAATGACCACCGGCTTCACCTGCATGGATTTCATATAGCACTCTCTATGAATATTCCTTTTCCAAACAACACATAAGAACACCATCAAAGTTCTTTCGAAATAATACATCATTGATTAACTGGAAAGATGCAGATTTTAGCCTAAGTGCTCTTCTATTTTTAGGATAAATATTATCGAGAGTAGATCCATGTGTCAAATAAAATTTAATGTTCTCATACCAAGAATTGATAGTAACTTGTGCATAGCTTATTTGTTTTTTGTTATGTTTATTTACAGTTAAGGTGTTGATTTGACTTTCCTATTCTTCAACTGAATCAACCACTAGTTTACATAGGCATTGACCTCTAACAATATGTGCAGGGGTTATTTCGAGGTCATATTCCTATAATGACTTCATCCAATTTTCCCTTTTATCACCCAGTTATTTTTGTACTAACAGTTTTCTTACAGTTGGGTAAGGAACAATAACCTTGGTTTTGGATTTCAGCAGGTATGACCAGAAGTGTTTCACTTCTTTAAAAACAACATATGCATGTTGATCTATTGTTGGGTAGTTAAGATCTTCTCCTTTGAAAGTTGAGCTCATGAAGGAAATAGGTATCTCATTGCTTTCAGCATTTTTATGTGTCAACACGGCAGCATAAGATCGGTCAGAAGCAAAGGTATAAAGAGTGAAATCTTGAGAAAAATCGGGACTCGTCAAGGAAGGGGATTATATTATTGATTTTCTAATTGAATCAAAGGCCTGACTTTCTTGTGGTCCCCAACAAAATAAAACATCTTTTTTTATTAAATTTTGTAAGGGTCTTACCATTTTCGAGAAAGTTGGGACAAATCTTCTGACAAAATTAATCTTGCCCAAAAATGACTACATGGCATTTTTTTAGGAAGGGGGGGGGGAGCTTAGAAATAGCTTGGGTTCTTTCAAGGTCAATAATCATTTCATATTTAGATACTATAAACCCAAGCAATTTACCTTGCTCTACTGCAAAGATCGATTTCTTAGGTTTGAGGGATATGCCAAACTTGCGACATCGTTCTAAGACAACCCTGAGGTGAGACAAGTGATCTTTCGTGTTTTTAGAGAATATGGTGACATCGTCAAGATAGACCACAACTAATTAGTTAATGAGGCCAAGGAAATCAATATTCATTGCTCTCTGGAAAGTGGTGCCGACGTTTATCAATCCAAAAGGCATTTTCCTGTAGGCATAAGTGCCCCATGGGGTGCGAAAGGTGGTTTTAAGTTGATCTGAGGGAGACATGAGGACCTGGTTGTATCTCGAAAATCCATCTAGAAAAGATAGTCTTTCGGAACCAGACACCTGTTGTAGAATTTGTTCCATTGGAGGAACATGGTAGTTATCTTTATCAGATTCTCGGTTCAAGTTCCGAAAATTGACACAAAGTCGAATTCCACGACTTTTCTTCCTTATGGGGACTAGATTAGACACCCATTTCATGTGCCTTACCGAGAAAATTATCTTTGTAGTTAGCAATTTATTCAATTCCTTTTTAACAGTGGGTTCCAATTTAGGGTGCATCTTCCTCAATTTCTGTTGAAAAGGCTATGTATGAGGTTTCATGGGGATGACATGTTGTATGATATTGGGGTTGAATGTTTTCAAGTCATCATACGTCCATGCAAAAATGTCTTTAAATTCTTTAAATTTTTTTATAAAAGTAGATCGTTCATGCTCGGAACAACCTATTTCTAGATTAATATTTTGAGGATTTTCCTTTGTTCCTAAATTAACCGTTTCATAAATCAAAGAAGAACTGTTCATTTTACAATTTACCGTCCCTCTAGATTTATCATGCAAGTCATAAAATTTCTCTAGTCTTACAATAGATCTGGGGATAGAGTTTACCAAATCATATGTTGATTCAGGAGATCTAGGATCTGATATTACCGTGAATTTACAGAGTTTTTCATCGTGAGTGCCTTCATAAATGATTGCACCTTTGAAGGTGTCTTCCATGTGCAGAAATTTGAGGATTTGTTGGTCATCATCGAATACTCTCCAGTTTGTGATGTTATCCAGGATCGACGGCCTAAATAATAATTCAATTGAAAATTCATTAGGGGAAATACCTTCAGCAAGAAATAGTTTAGAAGAAACATTGGCCAATAAATCAGCTTCTAAATTACTTAATCTAGGAATGGAATTTATGTTAAATGTTGAACATTTTTTCATCAAACTCCATACCTCGGTTTGGTAGCTTTTCAGATGTGTTGATAAGCAATGTATGGTATTTCTTACCTACTTAACCACTATTTTTTAATCACCAAATACCATCAAATTCCACACGTTTGTATCCAAATCTTTCCTAAGTCCTTGTAGAAGTGCTTCGTACTCGGTGGCATTATTAGTGCACTCAAACTCTAGCCTGCAAGAAATAAAAGTTTTATTACCTGCAGGATCGATGAGCACACAACCTACACCTTCTCTTTCATTAGATTTCGATCCATCAAAGTACAACGACCAAATTTGGGCTTCGTCAACAGTACTTGGCATACTCGGAAAATTTGATGTATGAGTAGAGGTCATAACTTTTGATTGCTGCCCAGGATCAGTAATAGGAGAAATTTCGGTCATGAAATTACAAAAGAAGGTATCCATTCCCTGAATTTCAATTTCAAATGAATTAGCAGATGCAGTGAAAGGTTAATTTGCATCATTTAGATATGTCGCAGTATGCTTAAGATATCATTTTTTGTTTATCCTGATTTTGTTGGGCTGTCCATTTTCAGGTAGCCACAAATGAGACCAATCTGTGGAAAAGTAACCATGCAGTTGTTCTAACCAGTCCCTACTTAAAAAAAAACTTTGAAATTTGGGGATATCAACAATGATAATGTCAATTATTTGATGAACCTTAGGATTGGAAGATAATCTAACCAAAACATTCTTAATCTCACCAATTACCTTAACGTTTGTTCGATCTAGCTGGATGATCTTGAGATCAGAAGGTTTAACTTCTGCATTAATTTTTTGAAAAACAGGTAGAGGCATCACGTTTGACGATGCATTAGAATCAACCATGCAATTATGTACATTCCTATTACAAATTTCAAAGGTTAACAAAAAAGGTGGGACATTTTTTCAAGCATTAACAGCAAAATTCTACTGATTTTTAGTTGTTGTCCCTAAAACAATTTTATTTACATTTGCTATAGTTTTTCTTGCTAAATCCCTTTTATATGGAAGTTCAGATGTCGTTTTAGTTGGGATTTTTTTGGTAGTATTTGAATCAATTTCTGCTGATTTCTTGTTGCTAGGATCGTTGTTTTTACTATTTTCAGCGATATTTTGAAGCATTTTTTTCAAAATAAGGGGAAATTTCAGCAGCTCAAAAACAGAAATATTAGCTCTTAGTTTTTTTAGATCCTCGATCAAATTGTATTCTAAAACTGGAGTTGCTAAGCTCTATTTAATTTCCTCTTGCTTTGACTGTTTTAGAAACACATTTTTACCGACTTCAGAAGAGGGTTTGTTTTGCATTTTGTTTCTTGTGTTATAGAGGTGAACAGTTTCAAAATTTGCTTGGAAGATATTGTCCAAGAAGTGACCGAAGATAGTAGGATATGATTCCTCTTCTTCAGGTTCTTCTTCCTCAACTATGTCTTCAGAATTTTTGGGAGGGGAAGAGGCAGAATTATCATGTGCTTCTAATATGGTTTGCAAAGTGTACTGTAAACTTTCAAAATTTAGACCTTCAGTGGTCAGGTTTGGTCGGTTGGGAGGAAAAGGTTTTATAAAAGGAGGTTTAAAACTTCCTTTGCTTTTTGATGCCTCCTCATTTGATCTCTTCAAGTCAATGACCTGATTGGACAGTTTTTGGAAAGCTTTCTGCAAGATTTTTAAGTCTAAAGTTTCCGGATGATTTTTAGTTTGAGAAGGCCTAGTAAGGATCTCTATTTTCTTTTTAGAGGATGAAGTTGTTTCAACTTCACTACTAAGATTATCTTTCAGACTCAAAATATCCTTTTCAATTTGGCTTGCATCCTCAAAGGCTTCAAGCAATGTGTTGTTTTTAGACCTTTTGACCCATATGGCTATATTATTGTGCAAGGCTTTAGCATAATATGCAACGATTAAAATTCCAGTGGGTATTGAATCTACATGGATTTTATTCTTTAAAGTAAGAAATATTTAGTTAAAATCTTTCACTTTTTCCTTAGGATTCATCTTTAAGCTGGAAAGTTCCACAATCAAGACTTTCAGAGATTTATCATCTCCGAATTTTTCCAAGAAACAAGTTTCAAATTTGTCCCAAGAGACAATCGTTTGGGGTTGTTGACAGAAATACCATGTGGAGGCATTTCCCTCAAAATTATAAGAGAATAATCGACATACTACATCCTCGTGTTCAACAATCTGGAGTCTAATGGCCAACATAATTTTTTTGATATGATCCTCAACAAGCTTCTTTGAGTCTGGATCAAATTTGGGAAGCCATTTCTCTGGATGTTTCAGTAATGGGTGTTGGGGTCCGGGTACAGCCACGACATCTTGATCGAGCCAATGTCTAGCATGATTGTTTTGAATTTCCATGGGAGTTGGTGGTGTAGAAGGTTGAGATGGTTCTAATGAAGAACTGCCTTCATCTAAAGATTCTCCTCCTGAAGAAGATGGAGATGAACCAGGTGGGGAAGGTGGGATACCATATCCTTCGGCTCCAAGGGTAGGTGTTTCAATAAGATTGGTAGTATTATCACCTAAAGGATTTTGAAGTACACCAGTGCCTTGAAGTTGTTCTCGGATATCCGAGAAATATAGGGGTTGATTAAGTGGCCTACTAGGTTGTATGATACAAGCTAAGGCACTATTTGTTCTTATTAATGACTAACAAAAAAATTATTGGGCGTCATCCCCTTGAGGAACTGGTGTCACTGGTTCAACGGGGATCTCAGAGTTATCATTTGAGGTAGTTGTTGTTTCAAGTGTAACGTTGTTGTCTGAGTGACTACGCATTATGATAGGGGAGCGAGTGTGTGGGGGAGAAGTCTTGCGACCTCCACGTGCCATCAATTGAATTTAGTCCCTCCTTCTAGCGCCATTTGTTGACGGGCGTAATTGACACACCATCAACTAGAAGGATAGATCCATTTTGGGGTTGTCTAATTAACCCAAATTGTTTGGTGTGATCTATCCTAATGGGTTTAATGGCTTCGTTAGCCAACTAAGGTCCTAAAATAATGAAAGAAAATAAACTACCCTAAAGCTATAACTACGATACTATGTACATGACTCTAATTATTTATGAATGTTGAACAAAAACATAAATATGAACATGTGATTATGAACAAGATATTTACAATTTGCAATTTTTGTGGATGTCCTGCGAAATCAATGTTTTTGTAATTGTTTACGAAGCAGATAAAGAAAGAACATATTTTAATAGTTTATGTTTAATAATTTAAAATCTAAAAACTCAAAAGATACTAATAAAACATAATATGAAACAAGAACAGAATAATAGTCACAAACAATTTAAACTGTCTTATTTCACTAATAAAATGATAACGAAATTGAATGTGAATTACACTAACCTGAGATTAATCTCATACTGTGTCTATATCACTGTGTAATCCAAACTTCCAACTATCTTGCCTGTGAGAGAAATCTGTAACAGGCTTGTGATAACATCTCAAGAATAAACTCAAGGTATTTTTTGGGAGCAAGGATATAAAAATAGGGTGATAAACTTATAAATCCAATGACCTCGTAATGATGAATGTCTACAGTAAAATAAATTTTAATGTGACACATTCATATGATATGTCAACTTAACATCAAGCATAAATCGATGATATTAAAGTGAAATAATGACCACAGATATAATATATGAAACAAGAAGTTATAGACAAAATTTAAAGCGCTGAATAAAATGAAACATTACATGCTAATGAGGCTAAAGTTGTGTAGCATGTATATATTTCATAATATAAGATGCAAAATATAAATGGAAGAGTGTCACGCTGGTATAAAGCCGAAATGTGAACAACTTGTCCATAAATTATTGAGGAATTACATGTCCATAATGCGTTCCAAAAAGGATCCCTTTCACTAACAAAGTGAACAATATTTAAAGTAACCTGGGATCCACATACTCATATCTCATAGGATAGAGTTGAATCTCCCAAAATCAAGTAATATTACAAAAATAGTGGATTAGAAACCACTCATAACAGAGTTGGTTTATTCAAAAATTAAATCAATTTTTTTATAAAACATAAAGAAGGAGAAACTACTAATCATTTAGGCGTATAATTGAAAATATTTCCTCCAAATAATCAGCAGCAGAATATCCCATTTCCTGAGAAAAGAAAAACCAATTTGATAAATTAGAAAAACAATTACTAATAACTATTTTTTATTAAAAGAGACTTGGCTACAGAATCGAAGATTTTGTAGCCAGTCTTAATTTTAGTAAATGAAATCA
>JZKD02S1902622.1:539797-550154 GCA_000966675.3 Picea glauca | reverse complement strand
TAAGCATGGGTTCTCTTACTCCACAAAGCGTCTTCCCGTGAGGGCTTTCACCATAAGGGGACCACTTTGGAGTTCATCCATATTTACTTCTTATCAAACATGAAAAAACAATAATAAGTCATATTTACATCAAACACTATTGGGTCCATTAACCAAAACTTTATGCTATGGGTCTTTTTTCAAGGGTTGACATCAATGACAACCAACCTTAATCAACAAGAAGACGCTTATCATGGACACTAACTTCCTTTTAGATCTATATAAACTGATGTATGAGAAGGAAGGAGAAAAGAAGTAGCTTTTACCAACGTTTGTCCCTGCATGCTCTGAGTTGAGCTCAGATATTTCGCTCCTCGATAAGCCTTGTAGACAAACAATGGTATAACCACTTCCTACTCTACTAATATTAGCTTGAAATAGACCTATCTATCAGAGACAAGTTCATGTGAGATTAAACAAAAACTACAAAGAAACAAGCTAAGCATGTCATATTGATGAGAAAAATTACAGAAGTAACTTACAGCCATAGACGTGAATGCAGCAGCTTCGCCAAATCCCCTTTGTCTAACCCTTGCTCAAAATATCCACGATCCAGATGACAACAACTTCACTGATTACTCTCCTCCAATTCACTGTGTGTTTCCTATGAGATCAAGGTTTCATGCTTCTAATTCTTCCTCCTTTCCACCATGATAGAGCCTGCTTATATAGGTTTAGAGAGGCCTAACCTCTTGAGGTATATTTAGGGTAAGTTGAGGATTTTCCTTCTTGAGTCAAGGATCTTCCCTAAGATCATGGCTGGACCAGGAGTTCAAATTCAACTGCCTTCCAAGATTGAAAAGATCTTCCCCTTATTCTCCTCAACAAACCAACTATTGCCAAGAATAGGCAGTGCTCCTTCAAAAGGGCCATCAGAGCGCTATAGCACTCCCTAGTAGGCTTTAGGGGGGCACTAACACTCTTAAAATCAATAGCGCTCCTCCTGAAGGGTTGTTCAGTGTTATAGCGCTCCCTAGAAGTTTATAGGGGAGCGCCAACACTCCTAAGAGAAATATAGAGGAGCGCTCTCTTCTAAAAAACTAGATTCAATGATTCTTTCAGGTGGCAAGAGGTACTTAACTTCAGTTAACCATTCCTCTTCCTTCAAATCAAGTGTTTGAGTCATTTTAAGTGTCTTCTTAATGTTGTCATAAGTATGACATAGGCATCGTGGCAGTATGCTTTGCTTGACACTTGTGACACTTGTGAGGAACATGCGACACTTGCGACACTTATCAAAGCGAGTAATGTTGATGTGTAACAGATTTCCCCCCAAAGTATGAAGTTAGAAGATGAGAACTGATAACTGAAATGCTTTGTAGACTTTCAAGCAAGGGTATAGACACAAAGAACCTGATAGAAGCTGCACACAAAACATCCAAAAAATATTATGACATGTTTCAAACCCAAGGCAGGCATACCTATGCTTGGGTGATCAAGACTTGCAAGATATGGCCGCCATAAAATACATTGCGGATCCATAATTGTATTGATAAAAATGTATAGCCACCGAGGATATAGTGTGGATATATACTCTGATGACATGAACTGATCGTAGCCACGAAGAATACACAGTGGATCTACGAGATGATAAGACATAGCCACAACCAATACAAGGTGGATCTATGTGACAGTATGTGTGACACTGTTCAAGAGAAACTCCTTCGCAACCTAGGCAAAGTACGTATCAGAGTGATGGCTCAACCCAGGGTCTTCTTACCGATCCCAATGTAGTATGAATCTAACCATGTGAATAGATGTCCTGATGTCGAACATGGCAGAAACCACTTGATTACCGGTCAATGATGTAAACTGTTAACAAGCGCGAGGGAGATCACCATTAATGTCAATGATTCCCAAGGTACACTAGTACATTCCAACAAATGTGAATGGATGAGCTGGAGTCAAACATCTGTGGAATCATCCAATCAGAGGTCAATGAAGTAAACCCGTTGTCAAACATGAGGAGGCCTACCATTAAGGCATGCAGGTCCCAAAGTACTAACTAGTTTCTAAGTCTGATTCCTAGATAATGTGTTGAAGTTGATAGGAATAGGCTCATCGAAGGAGGGCCTTGATGTATCCCCCATCAACGACATGAAACAAACATAGAGATGTAACTGGTAGATCAAATGAACATGGAATGACACGGGTATTGAGACAAGATATTTTTTATGACTGACTCTCAAGGCAGATACTTCCCTTGAACACTGAGGCACAACAATAGAAACATGACATGGACCAAAACTTGATGATGCAGTGGATGTTGTGACTTACGTCGGGTGACCTAGAGGAGTGAAAGAAACTCAAAGGATTGGCTCAGTGCATAGGTTCAGTGGATTATAATGCGTTCAAAAGACAAAGTGTCGTGTTCAAGGGTGACTCTAAGAATTACTTGGTAATGTTCTCAATAGACTGCTTGGCTTGCTTCTTTCAAATTTTCCCCCATCCAGATAGAAAAGTACCTCTTTTTAATTTAACGAGCTCGAGGAGGGTAACACATGCTCGATATAACTCACCTTCGGTAAGTTCCTCTTCCTTTGTTTTTGTTTCATATTGATGAGAACAATGACGGAAGTAACTTACAGCCGTAGATGTGAATGCAACAGCTTCGTCAAATCCCATTTGTCTAACCCTTGCTCAAAAGATCCACGATCTGGATGACGACAACGTCACTGATTACTCTCCTCCAATTCACTGTGTGTTTCCTATGAGATCATAGGTTTCATGCTTCTAATTCTTCCTCCTTTCCACCATGATAGAGCCTGCTTATATAGGTTTAGAGAGGCCTAACCTCTTGAGGTATATTTAGGGTAAGTTGAGGATTTTCCTCCTTGAGTCAGGGATCTTCCCTAAGATCATGGTTGGACCAGGAGTTCGAATTCAACTGCCTTCCAAGATTGAAAAGATCTTCCCCTTATTCTCCTCAACAGACCAACTACTGCCAAGAATAGGCAGCGCTCCTTCAAAAGGGCCATCAGAGTGCTATAGCGCTCCCTAGTAGGATTTAGGGGGGTGCCAGCACTCCTCTTGAAGGGTTGTTCAGTGTTATAGTGCTCCCTAGCAGTTTATAGGGGAGCGCCAGTGCTCCTAAGAGAAATATAGGGGAGCGCTCTCTTCTAAAAACCTAGATTCAATGATTCTTTCAGGTGGCAAGAGGTACTTAACTTCAGTTAACCATTCCTCTTCCTTCAAATCAAGTGTTTGAGGCATTTTAAGTGTCTTGTTAATGTCATCATAGGTATGACATAGGCATCATGGCAGTATGCTTTGCTTGACACTTACGACACTTGTGAGCAACATGTGACACTTGCGACACTTATCAAAGCGAGTAATGTTGATGTGTAACACTCCTTGACCAAATAACACCTTGTTGATTCTTTTCTTTATATCAATTATCATTTGGTTTTTTATTTCTGTGTGTTATTTTCTTTGTAGTTAATTTTAGTTCCGTGTTCCAAATTTAGAGATTGATCTTCGATTTAAGCACCTGTAACTACACGTTAAAATTTTTCATTTAATCTTACATAAATCCCACATTAAACATTTTCATTTATTCTTATATAAATCCCAATGTATTCCATTCCTTTCATCCCATGACTTGATCTTCCTTCTATTCATCCCAACCCTTCACACTACATGTGTCTAACATTGCCCAATAATTTCCTATTCTCTTCCATGAAAATATATGTGCATTTGCTTCTCTCTGCACTTTTATCCCTCAATCACACCCTTTCTCCTCAAACACAATCATTCCAACTCTGTCCTCTAATTTGATCCTCACTAATCACATTCTCTATGCACAATTAATTTAAATCTAAAACCATTTCCCAAATCTCATTGTGTCTTGTTTATCCCTTCCTTTTTTTTCCAGAGAAAATTGCACATTATATTTATGATAATATAATCCTTTTACAAAGACTGTCTCATTATAGGACTTGTGATACCATACAAAAACTATGCTTTTCTGTCAGTCATTGTCTCAACACGAGACCAATGCCCATAAAAAAAACTATGCATCTATCCCACATGGGTATTGAGCCCACAATATCATAACCATACTATAAAATCTCAACTAATACCCATGGAAAAAGTTATATTCCAGCTACAAGCCAGCTGTCAAGTCAACAGACTATTACATATACCTTTATCAAAAAATAAGAACAAAAGGATCCAAGATTACATTCAAGATAAAACTAGGACCCTCCAATCCATCAGTCCATTTGTTGTAGGTGATCTAACCCACTGGTAAATTTAGAGCAATTTTTGATAGACCATCAACCACCGAGTTGTATTCTCGATAAATATGTGCAAAGGAAGTTGACTTGAAAAAAGGCAATAGGTCAATGATTCTGTTTTTCCAGCTCTCCAGATTGGCTACCTATAGAATAAATTTACCTTTAAGCCAATTTATGACAATCAAGGAGTCCCCCATCAAATGTAGATCCTGAATACCGAGGATTTTTTCTAAAGTAATGGTTTCCCATGCTCCCATAAGCTCCACCTTTGAATTAGTACCTAAAATACAATTTAGAGTCCATCAAAATTCCTCTATATTGTTTAATTTGATAACTCCTCCTACTCCACACTGATTTCCATTGAGTTGTGAGGCTCCATTGAACCATGCTAGAACCTTATCTTCGGGGTAAGTAATCGGTTGAGATCTTTTTGAAGAGGCCGATGATATACTATGCTTCGCAGCTACAGAACCTGTTGCAAGAAAAAGTATTCTTTTTATTGATGGTAAAATATATTCAAAGAGTTTTTTATTCCTGTCCTTCCATATAAACCAATAGATGAGTCCCGCAACCTCTCTGATTGGTTTATTTTGATAATACCAATTATGTAAACACTCACTAACAGAAACACCATTCCATCCCTTTTCTAAGTTAAAGCTTTGTTTAACTTCTTCTCAAATAGAAATTGTGAATGGGAAACTCACAAAAACATGATAGCTCGACTCCTCATTTCTTCCACAAAGACAACATATGCCAGGACCATACCAACCCCTCCTCCGAAGGTTTTCCCAGGTAAGAACCTTATTCTCCATTAATATCCATAAGAAGAGTTTGATCTTTAATGGGCAGCTCCATTTCCATAACTGAATTCTCCAACCTTCTATCTTCCTCGATCATAATTTGTTTGACAGAGTGTTATAAAAAAAATTCACAGAAATAATACTAGTGTTTTCATCTCCTATCCATTTAAGTTCATTAGGATGTTCCTTAAGGACTATGCTAGTATGCATAAGTTGAAACCTGTAGTTTTCCTACTTGTTACCCATGTCCCCTTCTAGTCCCAAATCATTTCTCGTGACCCAATTTTTCCCCAACAAACTTTCTGAAGAAGGTCGACTCGCTTGAAAACGAAAGTAGATATGTTTTCTATTTAACTTCTGAATCATGTCCTCCAAAAGCAAAGAATCTTCAATCAAACCACTAATACAGTCTCTTCCAATGATGATTGATGTTCCAGATCCGGGATTCCATGTTATCCTGTGCAGAATAATTGGCAAAGTATTGAGAATATTTTTCCATGATTGTGATCCAAAGGAGGTGAAGTTCGCAGTCGATCTCAACCAAGTGCTTATTGGAACTTGAAGAAGATATTTCTCTTTGATAACCCTTTGCCAAATTCTGGGCTTCAATAAATCTTGCCAAAGTGTGTTCGTAGCCAGAGCTCTATAAAAGATAAAAATATTACGTAAGCCCCATCCTCCTAGCTTCTTGGGTTTTGCTAAGAATTGCCAATTACAAAGATGAAAGCACTTTTTTGAATTATTTCCAGCCCACAGATAATCAAAACTTAGTTTTTGTAACTTAGTTAGCACCATTACAGAAATATGAGCAAGAGTCATCTAATAGACCGGTAAAATCTCAAGCACAACTTTTATAAGAATTAGACGACCTCCCAAACTTAACCACTTATTACACTAATGGTTTATCCTCTCTTCAAACCTCAGCTAACCACTACCAATCCGTGGTATTATAGCCTCCTGGTTTCATCAAATAACCCAAATATTTAAAACCACAGTTAAGGTCTTGGACAGAAAAAACGAGAGCATCTACAAAACTTTGAAGAGAAGCCGAGTCAGCACCAGCATGGATAATAGTGGACTTTTGTTTATTAATGATCAAACCCAATGCCCGACATAATACTTGTAGTATACTTTGAATTATTTCCCACTCAGCTAAAGATGCTTCTGACATAATAAGAATATCGTCTACAAATAGTAAATAGAGGATCCTAATCATACTAGAAAGTTTAATCCTTGTTATCGGACCCTCAGATTTTGCTTTCTTTAATGCCAGAGTAAGTCCCTCCATTACTAAGATAAATAAAAGCGGAGATAGTAGACATCTCTGTCTCAACCCCTTGCCGCTTTTAAAGAAATTTGTTGCCTCTCCATTTATTAAAGTAGCATAGGTGGTGGAGATTACATAGGCCATAACCAAATTTGTACTCTTTAACCCAAAACCACATTGATGAAGAACCAACCTTAAAAGATCCCAACTAGTAAAGTCGTACGCCTTTCTCAAATCAATTTTAAGGATCCATGCTTTCAATTTATTTTCTCTAATGCTATGAAGACATTCCTGAGATGTTCCTATCGCATCCAAAATTTGACGGCCCTTGAGAAAACTAAGTTGTTCTTCTGATAATACTCTGGAAAGAATAGGTTGAAGTATTTTAGCTATGATTTTCAAAAAGATTTTGTAACAGAGGTTACAAAGGGAGATTGGTATGAAATCATTGAATACTGTGGGTTTATTAACTTTTGGAATCAAGGCCACAAAAGTAGAGTTGATCACAGGAATGATCTCCCCTTTCAATCTTGTTTCTTCAACCATATCCACCAAGTCATGACTAACCAACTCTAAAAAGCATTGGTAGAATTCGACCGTCCAACCGTTCGGTCCAAGACTTTTGTCCCTGGAAAATCCTTTAATAACTTATAAAACATCCTCCTTTGTTACCCTAATTTCTAACTCCTAAACCTCCAGAGCAGTTACAAAGGTAGGATAAAGTTTTACTGAATTCAATCGGTCCTCCATAAAAGACTGATCAATGTCATTGTAGAAAGCGCTGAAATGTTTGACTGCTTCCTCTTTTATAGCTTGTTGATCGGAATGAACCTTTCATTTCTCGTCATTGATTTCCCAGATAAACTTCTTATTCCTTCTATGGCTAGCATACAGATGGAAAAACTTCGTATTTCTATATCCACTCTTAATCCAAATCGCTCGGCTTTTTTGTCTCCAACTCTCCTCTTCTGCCAAAAGGAGTCGGTTTCTTTCAAATTCTAGCTTTGACAATTTTAAAGAATTCTCCATAGAAGTAATACCCAAATTTATATTGGTGTAGACTGATTCAATAGCTTCAATTTTTGACAAGTCTTCCTGATCCTTAATTCTTTTCTCTTTGGCCCAATCCTTAATTTTTAATTTCAGCATTGATAGCTTATTGACCAATCTCTTTTGAGCACCATCTATACATAAATGTCGGGGATCATTCCAAACCAGCCTAACAACATTCCTGAAAGTATCATCCTTTAACCACTATGGGTTTAATTTGAAAGGATAAGCGACTGATGCAAAACATGATCCGAATTCCATCAATATCGGAGCATGAACAGACAAAAATGGATACTCAACCCAAGTTCAAAACTTTTGCACTGTTGAGAGGAGAGATTCAACAACTAAAAATTGATCAAGTCTCTTCGATATACACTCAACACCATATATACCATTTCGCCATGTCACCACTTTTTTTGGAGGAGCTACATCCACAAGACCATTCTTCTGAAACATAGTTTTGAAGAAGCCAGCTAAAGAGTCCACTTGAGTTGATAACCCCCATAACTCATCAAAGGAAGTAGTTAAGTTTAAATCACCTGCTAGAATTAAATCACCGATGTTTAGAAGACTAGCATCCTCTAATGATTCCCAGAAAATTCTATGGTCTTGACAGGGTCCATACAGATTAAGAAAAGAAATCTTCCTCTTGTCCACTTTTGAAAAACCTGACAAAAATATGCCACCAATACATAAAACACTAGGTTGAAAAAGGACGGATACCAAGATACCAAAAGTCCTCCAGAAGTACCAACTACACTGGCTGCATAGACACACCAATTAGGTCTAAGAGTGTTCATGAAAGATCTTGCTTTATCTACTAAAACCAATGTCTCTTGAAGAAAAATAATATTCAGAGAAGCCTTACTCAATAATCTACGGAAGGAGGCCATTTTAAGGGGCCCTCCAACCCCTCTAATATTAGAGGAGAGTAGTATCATGGTTTAACCCTAGCTTGGGATTTAATGCCTCTAAGCGCCCTTTGTTGAGTAGAAGAAGCAGGAGTTTTAGAAGCATTAATACCGGTTCCTGCCAAATGCCGACCACTTCTCATTTTAAGAGGGGAATTCTCATAACCCAAACCATGAGACCATGCAGGTTTAGAATAGGAAGGAGTAGTAGATGAAAGATTAGAATCCATAAAACCCTTCTCTGCTGAACAATTTAGTGGAATATTTCCCCTATATGTCACTAAAGGGATGGGAGTTGTAGACTTAACTATAGGGGAAATCAATTCATACAAAGTCCTATCCAAAACCGAATCACTTGTAGGTGATTCACTATAGCCTGGGAGCAGATGAGAATCATTACCAAGAGCAGAAAGGTTAGGTTGGATGGAATTCTCTCTGTCAGTTGGGGAAGAAATCAACACTTCACTATGTCCCAAAGGCAAAGGTAAACTAGAGGGATGCGAAACATCAGGAGGGCACTTCGGTAGGGGTTTTTCACCTACTTCGATCAACACAGGAACTGCTAACACCGATGACTTATTTTTAACAAAATCTTCCCCAAATGAAAAAACAGAGTCTAAAATCTTACTTAAAAAATCTCTCTCCCACAAAGATAATGAGCTAAAAATACTCAGACAATGGAATTTTAACTTACCAGCAAAGGATGTGTGATTTCCTTCAATACAGTCCTCTAAACTGAGTATTGACATCTCTGATTCCCCACCCTCATCCACTAATTTCAAAACTATATCATCAAAATCTTCATTAGATGTTCCTTTATCCTCACTCAAACCATGTGAAAAAGAGAAACTATCTCTCAAGTGCCCTGTTCATTTGCATTTAGGACATCTAAATGGTAGACCTAAATAGTCCAGCCTTTGCGTAAACATGAAATCTCTCCATTCTATTTCTAACACTTTAGATAAAACCCCATGCGTATCTATCTCTATTAAAACTCTCGCCGTCCTTTTATCACTAGAATGCAGTGTTGCCTCATCTATCCCAATGTAACGACCCAAGCAATCTCCAATCGCTTTTAGCGCATTAAGATTCCACAGTTGTAATGGCAAGTTTGGAAGAAGAAACCAAAGATGTATGAAACTAAAATACTCTGTATTCGGATTAAAACCAAATCTCCATCTTTTAATCATTAAGCTTCCACCATCCATTTGCCAAAATACCTCCAGAATACACTTAATGTCTTTCAGACTTCAGAAAACAAAGCCGAACCAGCCCTAAGATAAGGAAAGAAAGACTGGAGAGTATCCTAGAAAGGGTAACCATGTCTTCTGAACCCACTCTTCAATTTGTATCTGGATACGTGAGTGATAGGCCATCCTAGCAACGACAGCGCAGAGCGCTAGGTTGCAGAATTCTTCTAACCCTACATCAGCCCCCATGACTAGTCTTCGCCTAAGTCTCTTAGGTTTCCAAACTTTAGCTAAATGTTTCACCTATTCAAAGCTATTCACTGGTATAGTCGTGGGAGTCTCAAGGGTTTTAAACAATGGGTCACCGCTCTTCACCTTAGCATCCTCTGCTCTGGAACAACTCTAGATGTTTTTTGGAGGAGGAGGGAGGATTTTGCCTAGAATAATGCGCGACTGAGGTGGGTACTATGCATCTGTCAAAGAGTAATGGGGAGAGTTGACAACATTCAAAGGTAATCTTTCCCGACCGCTGGTGTCATTAAGGTCATTTAAAGAACGACCAGTGTTCTTATTTAAGACACTTAATGAATCTATCACTTCAAAGAATCCATTCCTTGCCCATTACTCCTCGTCAACCACACTAAGCAATGTGCTAACCTCACACTCCATATTGGATTGCACTGAAAACAAAATCTGTTCATATCCCTTCCTTTCGTGCATATCACCTTTCGATTTAATACATGAATGTTGTTGATTAAGGTTGGTTGTCATTGATGTCAACCCTTGAAGAAAGCCCCGTAGAAAAAAGGTTTGGGTAATGGAACCAATATTGTTTGATGTAAATATGACTCATTATTGTTTT
>JZKD02S1902622.1:477098-492568 GCA_000966675.3 Picea glauca | reverse complement strand
TGATTTTGTCACCTCACTTAATCATTTAAATAATATTCTTGACTTGGTCACTTTACTTTATCATTTAAATAATGATTTCTTCTTTTATGGTCACTTTGACTTCTTTGACCTTGTGGGCTTCAAGACTTCATATGGGGGTCCTTCAACTTCATAAGGCCATAACTCTCAAACCGTGAGGAGTTATGTGACATTCCACATACCATCGGAAATGGAATGACAAGAACTATCCATCTATGATAGTTTCACCAACAATTTCCTTGATCTTCATCTCATTATTCCACATACAAGCATGGGTCCTCCAACCATTCTTCTAGGATAACTCAATCCGAAAAGTGTCTTCTCGTGAGGGATTTCACCATAAGGGGACCACTTTGGAGTTCATCCATTTGTGTACATTATCAATCATGATAAGAAAATAATGAGAGCATGGGTCCTCCAACCATTATTCTAGGATAACTCAATCCGCAAAGCATCATCTTGTGAGGGATTTCACCATAAGGGGACCACTTTGGAGTTCATCCATTTGTGCACCTTATCAATAATTTGAAATCAATCAATCAAACCATTGGCATCAATGACAACATGATCCAAAACAGCTGAGCGTACAATAATGTGGACAGGTTGCTGACTGCGAAGGTATGGGTGGACCGATCAGGGAGTGACACATGTCACCATTTCAATGGTGACATGTGTCACATCCATATGACGCTTACATGGTAGATATAGTGGCATACACATGGCTAACACGTGGCAGTACTCTTGATGTATGGTGCAGTGCCATGTGGCCCAGACATGGGCTGCCACATGGCACCCATTCATTGGATAAAGTGTATCGAAAAATTTGGTTGGATTTTTGGGGATTCGACCGCGTGACCTCCCACTGGGTGAAGGAATTGGTAGGGCCAGGCTAGCCAGCCTGCCCACACATTAGTTATTATCCATATGTCTATCTGCTTGTATTTAAGTTTACATATAATTCATGTGGGGTAGAGAAAGGGTTGGGGCCTAGCCCCAGCCCACAACACATATCCATATGACCAACAACATGTGACTATGCTCTGTGTTTTTGTGCGTGCGTGAATATGTGGAGTATAGCCCATAGTTTCAGGATTTATCAGTTGCCACTCCATATGACTTTGTGTGTTAACCTTTGGTGCGGGCTAGGTGGATCCAGCCCCTGGTTCCAGCGTGTATCATTTCACTTACCATATGACCTGATTTATGCATCTTGTTTCCATGGATAAGAGGTTATCCCTGGTCGATCGAGCTAGCCCGCCGACCAAGGGCATAACCCAGTGCTAAACAATGAGGTGTATAACAGTTCGGGCACACGCATGGGTTAAGGACTCTGGTTCCATGGAATGCTCCTTATGACCAGGAGCTACACCAGATTGGGGGCACACAGAGTTATGTTGTGACCACATGGCCCAAGAGCAGAGGACCAAGGGCCAACGGGTAAGGGGATAACACACCAAGATTTAGCCCTGGCCACATGAAGTGCGCCCACATAACCAGGAGTGTGGAGAAAAGGGGTTGCGCCCTCCATATTTTCCCAGAAGTGGTTTTTTAACTATATTGTATGATTTTAAATGGAGTTTTAGCCAGATTGAGGGGATTTAATCCATTTTTGGAGGATCTTGGGACCTTTTTGAGGCCAGATCTTGGGGGGAAATTGGGAGATGGTTACCAACTTCATATCTATATAAACGAGGTCTTCTTGAAGCCATAGGAGGAGGTTCAGAGTAGGTTTATGCTGAATATTTTCCAAGCCAAATCCATTTGTATGCAGGGAAGTTGTTGAGGAGAGCACCTTTGTGGGCCATTTCTGGGAGCTTCATTCATCCGATTTCAATGTCGTCTATTTTTTTGGGTTCCAGAGATCTGGTAGAACAAGACCAGATCAGTTTGTAACCTTTTTGGAACTATTGTGATGTACGTTTAAAGCTTTGAAAATAAATAAGAAATCCTCACCCACTGAGACAAAGGCTCGGAGATGTAGGCGAGATTGCCGAAATCCATTATCACTTTGGTGTTTTATGGTTTTTTGTTCCTCATGCTTTATTTCAGATCTATACATGTTAATATGGTTGTCATATTTCTTCTATAATTATTCCTTTCTCATTCAAATTCCTAAATGGTTAATTAACACATGCATAATAACTCAACCATTGTCATTTAAAAGATATTTTTGTATCAGTGAATCTTGCGAGTTTGAGGAGTGCATGGTGGAATTGTAGATCACGAAATTTTTAGGTGCAATATGTATATCACTAAAAATGGGGAATGAGAGTTCGATAGCGTCAACCCAGGAAATTGCGGCCATAAAATTGGCTAAGTATGGAAAGGAACGATGGTCGGTCGAACTCCCATAAATCGTGGTTTAATGCATATTAATGGGATATGTCTTGGAGGTTTTTTCTTATGAATGCCAATTTTTTTGAACCTGTGTGTCGATTTGTCACTAGTAAAATCATAATCAATGTGCACTGGGAAGGGCGCGAAAGTGGTGGGGATGGAAGGGAGAGAAAAATGATTTGAAACTTTTGTGAACCCAGGTAGAGTGAAGCTTGCGAGCTCGAGGAATTGTAGATCATAGAAGTTTTGGGTGCAAGATGTATATCACAGAATTGTAGATCACGGAATTTTTGGGTGCAATATGTACATCACGGAATTGTAGATCATGAAATTGTAGATCAAAGAAGTTTTGGGTGCAAGATGTATATCATGGAACACGGGGAATGAGAGTTCGATAATGCCAACCCAAGAACCAATGACCATAAAATTGGATAAGTACGGAATTGTAGATCATGGAAGTTTTGGGTGCAAGATGTATATCACGAAATAGAGGGAATGAGAGTTCGATAGCACCAACCTGGGAACTAACGACCATAAAATTGGCTAAGTATGAAAATAAACGGTGGTCGGTTGAACTCCCATAAATGACAATTTAATGCGGTTTTTGCTTATTAATGAAAATTGTTTCGAACCTGTGTGTTGAGTTATCACTAGTAAAAGAATAATTAATGTGCATTGGGAAGGGTGTGAAGGTGGTGAGGATGGAAGGGAGTGATAGAATCTTTGAAACTTTTGCGAACCTGGGTAGAGTGAAGCTTCAGAGTTCAAGGAGTGTGGGGTGGAATTGTAGATCACATAAGTTTTGGGTGCAAGATGTATATCACGGAACATGGGGCATGAGAGTTCGATAATGCCAACCCCGGAAACCGCGACCATACAATTGACCAAGTATGGAAAGGAACAATGGTCGGTCAGAATCGTGATGTGAGGATATAGATGGAGATGAGGATCTGTCAGTACACCAACTTGGGAGCCCATGATCATAGAAATGCGATGAAGTATAGAACCAGAAAGGGATAATAGAGGGGAAGAAGAAAAGGGAAAAAGGAGTAAGTATGTCACACACCAACATCTACTTTTCATTTATCAATGCAAATATTTTCGAACCTGTTTGGTGAGTTGTCACTAGTAAAAGCATAATGAATGTGCATTGGGAAAGGCATGAATGTGGCAAGGATGGAAGGGAGTGATAAATGGTTTAAAACTTTTGTGAACCCAGGTATAGTTAAGCTTGTGAGTTCTAGGAGTCCGGGGTCGAATTGTAAATCACAAAAAAATTGGGTGAAAGATGTATATCACGGAACATGGGGCATAAGAATTCGATAGCGCTAACTAGGGACCCCACTAACCTAGGAACCCACGGTCATAGAAATGTGAATAAGTCAGGTTCAAGTTTAAAGAGAATTTGTTTATATTTATTTCAATAGTATTCATATTAATTTATGTTAATAGATTATTTGTGGTCCAAATGTAAACCATGTTCCAATTTGAAGGGTGTTTTCGGATTGCAAATTCTAGAGCTCGAGAAAGTCAGGTTCAATTTTAAAGAAATTTTGTTTATATTTATTTCAATTGTATTGACATTAATGTATCTTAATAGATTATTTGTGGTCCAAATGTAGACCATGTTCCAATTTGAAGGGTGTTTTCAGCTCACAAATTTCTCTCAAACCCATAAGCAATAGAAAAAAAAAATATGACTTAGCATTTTTTTTATATGGAAGCATATTCTCAAATATGAGAAATTGTAATATATGCACAATATTAAATAGGGACATGTCATAAACACATGAGTTTGCATGTTGAAATAACATCATTCATTGACTGTATTTTTGATGCCCCGAAGAATGAAAGCAAGAGGGGCCTACCCATTTCTTTCTCAAGTATAGGGTGGGTGCCACAAAACTACGTCCTATCACAAATTATTCTTCCATGTAAAAAAATATATTAAACCTTGAAAAACACCATACAACAACCTCAAATATTTTATATTCAGATAAACTGGGTTGCAAAATACAGTTGAGATTATTTCCCAAAATAGTTTTCTTGGAATTAGTAAAAAAATATATAGTTCAGTAGATATTCTCTGAAATTTAAATTCGTTTGACATAATGACTGGGATTGGGGGTCCCATGGAACATAAATAAAATATGTACAAGAATCAAGCTTTTAGAAAGAAGAAATTAGGCGATGGAAGACAACAAGACATAGCAAGAAGAAAGAGAAAATTTTCAGTCCTAGGTTAAATATTTGTATTTAAAGAGGTTGAGTTACTAGGTGAAGAAGTCAACAAAGAGAGAAGAATCTGATAAGTATGAACTTACTATGATGGTATCCAATTCCTTTTCATTTGCTCATTGATGTCCTTTATGGCTTTCCTCGGCGGTTATGGGAATCGTCTCAAGTGTCCTTTTCCCTTCATTGGTAATCTTGTCGACAACCTTTTTGAACCACTCCTTGATGTAGCTCCTCATGGGTGCCACGTTGATTTCATGTCGGATTTTTATATTGAAGAATTCAATTTCCAAGTCCCTTATATCAATAAAGAGGTTTTGCAATGTTTCTTGAATATCTTTGTTTTTAATCGAATAATGAACTAGCCAGTTTTTCACGTCATCTTCACCATATTCAAGAATTCCATAGAAATTTTCAAATGATAGTATTTTATAGATCTCAACTTGATCATCAAATGCTTTCTTGGTTAGAAAAAATGAATTGAATATCAATTTCGGGTCTTGGACTTCATTGGTGCTATTGGCTAGATCTATCTCAGTTAGCTTCTTGAATAGTTTGTCTCTTCTAGATATGGCCTGGCTACATGCTTGAACGGTACCATTCATGATTTTTACCTTTTCTTTCCATCATGCGTTTAGCTGGTTTATTCGATCTAAGGAAGGGATATCCTCCTCTCTTCTTATCAATTCCATCATACCAATAACTTTAACATCAAATGGTATGACTGCATTGAGATAGAAACCTTGCTCGTTCTTGAGATCTTCTTGCAGATACTCATGAAAATAATGCACTCTTGTTCCAAAAGAGACCATACTCTTTGACATATCCCAAGCTTTTGTTATGAATTCCATTCTTCTCTTTATATTATTTTCCACATAGCCTCGGGATAATGTGAGAAGTCTTGTTGATCCTTTTAACTTTGTCGTAGGTGTAGTGGGACCGATCATTTCCAAAGGAGTAGCCAAAAATGGAAGGGGCATTAGAGCTCCCTCCAATTCTTTGATTCGCTCCTTTAACCTGACATTCTCCACTTCGAGGCTGCTAATAGAGTTTTCTAGAGAATATCCAGTTGCTCGGTGTATCTGGAAGATCTGTGAAGGGCGCATGTTCTGTAGGTTAATATCTGAACGAGATTTCCCTTTCTTATTCGTTAAATATCTCTTTTCAATAACCAATTTTTTGGATTCGCTGTAAAACACAATGCTATGAAATGCAAAATACTCTTGTTCGTCGAAGGTATCAGTACCGATTATTTCCATCTGAGGGTTATGGGGAGCAGTGCTCTCTAGCTGGTCATCATCGGGGAACAATTTGACAATGTCAATTTCTAGTTCCATATCTTGGTAATAATATCACCAACTGCGTGCAGACCTTCCACGAAACTCCCATCCTTAGACCACACTGCTCATCATTCTCAGCAGTGGGTCACCCCCAAGTTGGGACTAAATTCCACCCAGGTAAAGGGATTCCTAACCAGGGTAATGGTTCATAGACAACATGAAAGACTCCATCATAGGTTCCTACTCAAACTAACAACCTACAATCCCTCATTCCCCACATGTATGTCCCACCCCAGGAAGTGTGCCCCTTCTCTGCTCAATAGTCCTTCGACTGCCCCACTTCCTTTCCGGGCTTCAGAAACAAGTCGGGCAAGAAGTCTTAGAGCCTTGTAGTTGTAGTTTATCACCTTTAGGAAATCCATTCCCAACTATTCTCTCACCCAGAGAGGAATTTCTCATGGGCCTGGAAACCTGCCTCTTCAATATCCCACGAGTCTGACAACCCGATTCTTCAGTCTAGCTCCCAAGCTAACCAACTACATCAACAAGTATGGGTATGGATCCAGGTTTAGATACAATGACAAGAAAGTATGCATAATAGTTGACTGCATGAGTGAATGCTCATGGTATGGCTCAATGGATGACTGAATGATGGAAGGAATCATCAGAAATGAACTAAGTCCAAACATATGTATGCATGTCCCCAACTTGACACTTGTCATGTTGGGAGCTACTTTGGCCCACTTGTCCCCATCTTTACAACTTATGATAAAATAATTATCCATACTTTATACTTTAAGAAATATTAATATAATATTCCTTTTTGGATTAAGCTCCCTAGCTTAGCCCCTTTTCCTTAACTTTTATCCCCCACCCTTTCCCTAACTAGTGGAGTTTAGTCGCCCATACTCTTTTGTCATGGTCGGTCTGCATGCAACGATGTATTTTATATTAATGTTGAGACATATATAAAAGTAGGTGCATTGGCCTTTAAAATCTAGGCTCTTCGGCCTAATAATCACAAAACTGGCTCACTAACCTATAAAACACAACATATACACAAGGGTCCCTAGCCTCCAAGTCACACACACTTAAGTTGTTGCATGCAGTATCCTAGAATGTGCACACTTCCTCATTTTACTGTGCATTACATGTGTGTACTATGCCATGAAAGGTGCATACAAAAATGATATCAAACAACTCACCCACTTAAATACATTTTCATTTACATTACAATTGGATTCATCCTAGGGATATTACAATCCCCTCCCCTTATTTATGCACTGTCCTCAATGCATTATGTACTCATACACAACAAAATTTCAAAAATCCTCAAAATGATGCAGGTATTATGTCCTCATTGCATCCTCATGCTCCCTAGTAGCATCCTCAAGACCGTACCAGGTCCATTGAACCTTTACAAGCCCTATGCATTGATTCTGGAGCTATTTGATTTTTGGGTCCAGAATGCGTACTGGATGCACTTGGAAATCACTTTCTTGCTCCAACTTGATCACATTCCAATCAATAACATGATTAGCATAAGGCATATATTTCTTGAGCAATGATACATGGAATACATTATAAACATATATAGATTCAGATAATGCAATCATATAAGCCACTGGACCAATCCTCTCTAGGATTTCAAATGGCCCACAATAGTGATCTTCCAACTTTGAACAATTTCCCAACTTCAGTGAACTTCTGTTGGCTTTCGCTTTCAAAAATACATGGTCTCCCACTTTAAATTCCTTGTGAGTTATGCCCCTATCAACATAGCTTTTATGCCTGTCTTGGGAGGCTTTTAAATTTTTCTTTATTTTTATCATTTGCTCCTCCATTTCCCTGAGAAAATCTAGCCCAACCACTTCTCTATCTGTTGGGTTATCCCAACTTACTGGTGTGTTGCACTTTCTACTATAAAGTGCCTCAAATGTGCTCATCTTTAGAGATGCTTGGTACCCATTGTTATAAGCAAACTCTACGAAGTGTAGGTAGTCTTCCCATTTTGATGGTTTATCCATTACATACATCCTCAACATATCTTCAATCACTTGATTCACCCTCTCTATTTGTCCATCTGATTCTGGATGATAAGTTGTACTAAAATTCAAATTTTTTCCAAATCCATTAAATAATATTTTCCAAAATTTTGAGGTAAATTTTGGATCTCTGTAAGACACAATTGTCTTGGGTATGCCATGTAATTGAGAAATTTATTTCATATAAACATCAACGATGTTGGTTTCCTTGTGAGTGAGCTTAATTGGAATAAAATGGGCAGCCTTAGTAAGCTTATCCACCACTACCATGATAAAATCATGTTTCTTGTTTGTTCTGGGAAGTTTGGTGATGGAATCCATTCTTACAACTTCCCATTTCCACTCAAGAATAGGTAATGGTTGTAGCAAACTAGCTGGGTGTCTATGCTCATCCTTTACCTTTTGACATTCCAAACATTTGGCAATAAAATCAACAACCTCTTTCTTCATGCCTAACCAATAATATTGGCCCTTGGCAACTGCAATAGATTTCTGATAACTTGGGTGCCCAACATAAGGTGCATTATGCATTTCTCTCAATATCAGATTTTTCAATTCCCGAGAATTTGGTACATAAATTATGTCCCTGTACATGAGAATTTCATCATTATCTAGCTTGTATTCTTCAATTTTCTACTGCAAATTACCTTGTTGTAATTTTGCCACTAATTCCTTGTATTGCAAATCTAATTTTGAAGCCTCTAAAATTATGGGTTTCAAATATGATTGGTACATGCTAATGGTTGTAGCATGCAATTCATGCACTCTTCTGTTGAGTGCATCAACCACTTTGTTCTCTTTCCCCTTGATATGCTTTATTTCAAAGTCATACTCACTTAGAAATTCTAACCATCTTCTTTGCCTAGCGTTTAGAGTTGGTTGATCAAATAAACATTTCAGACCATTATGGTTTGTTCTTAGCTCAAACCTTTTCCCCATAAAGTAGTGTCTCTATTTCCTTAAGGCATGCACTATGGCTGCCAACTCCAAATCATGAGTGGCATAGTGTCTTTCATGCTCCTTCAACTTCCTTGATTCATAACATATAACAAACCCATTTTGAGTGAGGACTCCACCAAGTCTTTCTTTACATGCATCTATGCATACAATGAAGTCTTCATTTGGGTCTGCAATCCTCAGTATTTGAGCACTTTTTAATAATTGTTTCAAGTGTTGGAAACTATTTTCACAATCCAATGTTCACTGAAACTTCACACCCTTCTTTTGTAAGGAAGTGATTGAGTGTGCACTCTTTGAGAATCCTTCAATAAATCTCCTATAGTATCCTACAAGGACCATGAATGATATGACCTCTGTCACATTCTTTGGCATTGACCATTCTCTAATGGATTCTATCTTCTCAGGATCCATTGCTATCCCATCCTCTGAAATGATATGCCCCAAATAATGAATTTGCTTCTGATAAAATGAGCACTTGCTCAATTTGGCATACAACTGATGCTCCCTTAATACTTGCAACACCATCCTCAAATGATGCTCATGCTCTTCTTCTGACTTAGAATATATAATAATTTCATCTAGAAAGACAATGACAAACTTGTCTAAATATTCTCGGAAAACACCATTCATTAAGAACATGAAAACAACTGGTGCATTTGACAACCCAAATGGAACCACTATGAACTCATAATGACCATACCTTGTTCTGAAGGTGGTCTTGTTGATATCTTCCTCTTTAATCCTTACCTGATGGTATCCTAACTTGAGATCTATCTTTGAAAATATCTTTGCATCCTTCAATTGATCAAAGAGATCATCAATCCTTGGCAGAGGACACTTGTTTTTTACAGTCACTTTATTCAATTGTCTGAAATCAGTACACAATCTTAATGTCCCATATTTCTTCTTCACGAACAATATTGGGGCACCCCAAGGTGACACACTTGGGAATGTATACCCCTTCTTCAGAATTTCTTCAAGCTTCATTTGCAACTCCTTCAGCTCTAGTGTACTCATTCCGTAAGGAGTCTTTAACACTGGAGCTGCTCCAGGCATTGAATTTATAGAGAAATCAATATCTCTTTTTGGGGGTAGTCCTGGTACCTCCTTGAACACATCTTCAAACTCTTTTAGGATTGCATAATCTTCCAAATTTGACACCTAGTCTTTAGGTGTCTCTTCCATATGAGATGCAAATATTTGACACCCTTTTCTATAACATTTCTTTAGCTGCAATGATGAAATTTATCTGATGGTTACTACCCTGGGAATTCCTTGCATTCTCCTTAGGTTCCCTTCCTCATCCAAGCAAGTAAATGCCTTGTTATGAGAGTCTATAATAGCATGATGTTGATCCAACCAATACATCCCAATTAGACAATCATAGGAACCTAAAGGAAATATGTTCAAATCTGCCCCAGTGTTCAGTCAATTCATGTCCATAGGACATGAATTAACCATCTCATTAACTTTTCTTTCGGTTCCTGTAGCCAGCTGCACCAACCAAGATTTTCCATGCTTGCTTCTTGGAAAATGAAAACTTCCCACCATCTTAGGATCTATATAACTATGACTAGATCTTGAATCAATTAAAATAGTAATGGTTTGGTTGTTGATCATACCTTCCACTTCAATCATGTGTGACTGATACTCTGCTTGCTTGTTGTCCAGGGATGCATAGATCCTTGGTACATTTCTGCCCATGTCCTCCATTGTTTTAGCTTGATATATATTGTGAACAATCCTCACTTTTTCACCTCTATAGGACAATCTCTAAACATATGAACTCCTTTACAAACCCAACATTGAATAGGTGGCTTCCTTGGCCTTTGACCCCCTGTCTCAATTGTTCTGGGTTCTCTAGATGTTGGTTGTCCCTGAGTATTATTTCTGAAGAATAGTGACTTACATCCCTTTTTCCTCTGATCCATCTTGAATTTATTTTTGTCTTCCCAAGATTTTTGGAAAGTTGGCCTTGCTTTTTGCTGATCATATAGGCATTTATCTCTCCTTATGGTCTCCTCCAATGTATTGGGATCATCATATTGTAGTTTTTCACTGATGAATGATGGTAATCCACTCAAATACCTTTGAATCTTAACTGTCACATCCTTGATGAAAGAGACATATTTCAACAGTTCTAAAAACCTTCTATCATATTCATCAATGGTCATACTCCCAAGCTTGAGTTCAAAGAAATCTTTCATTTTCTTGTCATAATATATCTTAGTCAAGAATTTCTTCTCAAAATACTTTTTGAATTCCATCCAAATAACACTTTTCTCTTTAATGTGTTGCACCTGCACAAGTTGATCCCACCACATGGATGCCTTTCCCTTTAGTTGATAGATAGAAATTCTATCTTCTGCATGAGAAGAATAATTATGCAATTGAAAATACTTTCTCATGCTAGACAACCATGTCTCTGCATATTCATCCTTCTTGTGCTCACCATCAAATGTAGGAGGCTTGATTTTGTTCATTTATCCTCGTAGCTCAGCCACCCTAGACCTCTTATGCTTCCTGACAGGGGATGGAATTGAGATGTTGTGTGCTCTCTTATTGGAATGCCTCGGGGAGCAGTGGTAATGTCTACTAAAACTTATTGTTCTTCTTTTCTCATCAAGAGACTTGCGAATTCCTAATTTTCTTGAGCCACTCTCCTTATCCAATTTATTTTCTATTCTGTTCAAGCTCTGCATTAACTTCATGTTGAAGTCATCTTGTTGCTCCTTGGATCTCATAAGCCTTTCATGATAAGCTTTATGGATTTGGAAATCCTTCTGCAAATTCTTAATGGTCTCTACCATGTTCATGTTTTCATACCTTCCTTCTCCATGTCCATCCCTCTAATATCATCCTCATGACTGTAAGTCCCTTGTGCCTCTTCCATTACTCTGGACTTTATGTTGATCTTAATCTGATCTAGTTGTTGTTAAATATGCAAAATATTGGTACACATCCTTGAAAACCCATGCCAGACCATGATACACGAGAGAACGCTTTTGTTCTCTCTGCAGAACATGATGTAACATACCCAACATCCAACTGAGTTATGCCACATAAATTTTTTGAACTGCATGAAATTAAATTATATGCACATAGAACTCTTGCAGGAATATATATATATATATATATATATATATATATAACTTAAACATACAAATACATCTATAAATTCACATATTCACATTGAAATAACAATAAACGTATACATGCAACATATACAGAAAATACCCATAAATATACAGACAGTTATAATCACACATAGGATAAACCCATAAAACTAAACACGTAAATAATAATGCAGCATGTAAATTATCACACAATTGAAACTTATCTTGGTAATAATATCACAAATTGTGTGCAGACCTTCCACGAACCTCCTAGCCTTAGACCACACTACTCATCACTCTCAACAGTGGGTCACCCCCGAGCTAGGACTAAACTCCACCCGGTTAAAGGGATTCCTAACCAAGCTAATGGTTTATAGAAAACAGAAAAGACTCCATCATAGGTGCCTAATCAAACTAACAACCTACAATCCCTCATCCCCCACATGCTTGTCCCACCCCAGGAAGTGTGCCCCTTCTTTGCTCAACAGTTCTTTGGCTGCCCCAACAACATGCCATACATGAAGTCTCATAGCCCTGTAGCTGTAGTTTAGCACCTTCAGTAAATCAATTCCCAACAATTCTCTCACCCATAGAGGAATTTTTCACGGGCCTGACAACCCGCCACTTCAATATCCCACGGGCCTGACAACCCTCTTCTTAAGTCCAGCTCCCAAGCTAACCAGCTACATCAACAAGTATGGTTATGGATCCAGGTTCAAATACAATGACATAAAAGTATGCAGGATAGCTGACTCCATGAGTGAATGCCCATGGTATGGCTCAATGGATGAATGAATGATGGAAGGAACCATCGAAAATGAACTAAGTCCAAACAATATGTATGCATGTCCCCAACTTGACAATTTTCATGTTGGGAGCTACTTTGGCCCACTTGTTGTCCCCATATTTACAACTTAGGATAAAATAATTATCGATACTTTATACTTTAAGAAATATTAATCATAATATTCCTTTTTGGCTTAAGCTCCCTATCTTAGCCCCTTTTCCTTAAATTTTAGCCCCCACCCTTTCCCTAACTAGTTGAGTTTATTCCCCCATACTCTTTTATCATGGTCGGTCTGCACGCAATGATGTATTTTATATTAATGCTGAGACATATACAAAAGTAGGTGCATTAGCATTTAACATCTAGGCTCTCTGTCCTAATAATAAAAAAACAAGCTCACCAACCTATAAAACACAACATATACACAAGGTTCCCTAGCCTCCAAGTCGCACTCATTAAGTTATTGTGCACATTATCCTAGAATGTGCACACTTCCTCATTTTACTGCGCAATACATGCACGCACTATGCCATGAAAGGTGCATACAAAAATGATATCAATCAGCTCACTAGATTAAGTACATTTTCATTTACATTACAATTGGGTTCGACCTAGGGATATTACAATCTTCCTTTCCTAGGAAACACTTTTCATTTCCAATTTCACTTAATACATATATGTTGCTTGAAGTTCTTGCAACTGTCGCAATCAATTTTCCTGAACCTTCTTTTCTTATCTCGCACTTTTGTGAATCAAAAGTAACTTTATGAACTTGGTCACACATTTGACTCACACTTAGAATATTATGTTTCATATCTTCTACTAGTAGAACATTTTCTTCCTTGGTATTCTTGTTCCCAATTCTAACAGTGTTTTTTCCAATGATTTTAGCTTAACCATCATTTCCGAAGGAGACTGATCCATCTCTTTCCTTCCTAATGTAATAAATTTGTCTCTATCACATTTCATGTGTTTTGAACATCCACTGTCAACATACCAACCACGTTTCTTCTACTTAGCTTGTAGAGAAAGTGTGCATTCTTCATTGCTATATTGATTCTGCTTTCTTATCCATGTCCTTTTCTAAGGTTCCTGTCTGTGACTATTGTTGTTCTGTTGTGGTTCTCTAGGAGGGACTGTCATTCTAAAATATTTGGCCATGTTGTTGTGGGAAAACCCCCCTGCAGATAGGTGAATTCCCTCTTGGATCTTAGACCCCGATGACCAAGACAGAAAAGTGCTAACGTTGAACACTGACTTTCCTTTAAACATAGCTAAGTTAATCAATAGAGAAGAGGAAGAAAGTAAGAGTACTTTTTTACGAAGTTTGTCCTCACTCAGTCTAATTTGGGCTTGATATTCAAGTCCTTTAACGAGTTCTGCAATCCCATAAACATCCAAGATAAAGCATACTTCCTATTCTACCATGATTAGTTCAAAGATAGGTTTGTCCAAAAGAGACAAGTTCATGTAAATGTACACAATCTTGAAGCAAACAGGCCAAGAACATGTATTAATGAGAAAAAAATAAGGTTCTTACAAAGTGTAGATGCAAATGTAGCAGTCTCACCAAGCTCTCTTTGTCCAACCCCTTGCTCGAATGATCCACAATCAAAATGACAATACTTTTCACTAATTCTTGTCCTCCCTTTCACCATGAGAATGTCTCCTTATATAGGCTTTGAGAGGCCTAACCATCTTAGATATTATTGGGATAAGTTGAGGATCTTTATCCTTCAGCTGTGGAACTCCCCTTAGATCCAGCCTTGGTCATAGATTCGAGCAAAACTGACTCGGATATTTCTCAACTGGCTTCAGAGATAAGGGGTATTTGTCCCTTGATTTTCTCAACAGATCGACGCTCCCTCAAAGTGGGCCACAGAGCGTTGCAACGCTCCCTATTAATAGGGAAAGGAGCACTAACGCTCCCTGTGTTGTCACAAGAGTTGGTTCTAGGCTGTAATAGAGCCAAGCCTTCACACATTTTAAATGAAATAAATTTTTTTGATTGATCAGTCATAGGAGGCTTCTAGAACTAGGTCTGAAACAGACCCTTCACTCATTTATAGATTAAAAATGAAGAGGCATGGCCTCGTTTGTCTAATTGACTTAATAAAGAAGATGGATAGAGGATAGGAGATGAAGAAGACTGAAACAAAGAGTTAGGTATCTAATTCTAATAAGTCTAATATTTATTTCAATAGGGGAATGACAAATAACTTCGAAAAACAAACATGCATATATCTAACTTGTAACTTAGGCAGAAATAGTCAAGATAAAGGTCTTGTTTTGCTCATAGCATAAACAGAGGAAAACTGAACCTAACAGGCTGTCCAATAAATGACTATAGTGTTCGACAACACAGGTATTCCAACAGAGGACGAATACCTTCAGTAACCACTCACATAACCAGATCAAAGATCAACACACCGATGTTTTCACATGGTTAAACCCCTACGGGGAAACATCCACAGCCCCAGCCAACGCGGCCACTTGGAGTAGTTTATTAATGAAAAGAAAAAGATTACAGAGAGATTTTACAAGAGATTTTCTCACAATCAATCATCGGAAAATGACCCTCCATGCTCTTTAAATAGAGATCATGGACCAATCGGGTGTTAAGACACGGATCAATGGCCGTTAAGATCGAGGAGAGTATGAACCGTTGGATCACTCTATGTTGGGAACATAT
>JZKD02S1902622.1:450383-473716 GCA_000966675.3 Picea glauca | reverse complement strand
AAAGTAACAAAAGAGAGACTTGAACTCAAGACCTCTTACTTAATAAGGCAAGTTTTAACCAACTGGTCTAGCAAAACATATTGTAATGTTTAGAAGGAGGATTGTTGTTGTTGTTTTTGTTGTTGTTGAAGACAGCCTTGGAGAGCATGCTCCAAAAAAACTCTTTTCACACAAGAAAAAAATTTCGCTTCTCGATGACAACAGGGTTAGATCTCGGTTAGCTTACCCGGAAGATGCACCTTTTCCTATCTGTTTCTAATTTTCCAAGATCACACAAGGCATGGGGAAAAGAGCATACGCAGATCTAAAAGAGTAGCAGCCTGGGAAAAAAATAAAATAAACCGAAATAAAATCAAAACTTTGCAAAAATTTAAAAATGCGTATTCAGACTTTATACCTCCGGATTCTGACTGTAATGGTCGTATCTTGGGCAAACATAAACCTTTTCGAGTGAAACGAAACGTGTTCCTGAATGAAAAGCATGCTCTGGATGCAATGGAACATTCCTTTCAGCCCAAAAATGTACAAAAATTCCATAAAATGGAGATGAGGCAACTCGGCTTCACAATCTCGATCTACAATAGGAGCGGGTCTTCAAACAGGCTCTGATACCATGTTCGACAACATAGGTATTCCAACAGAGGACGAACACCTTCAGTAACCACTCACATAAACAGATCAAAGATCAACACACCGATGTTTTCACATGGTAAAACCCTTACGGGGAAACATCCACGGCCCCAGCCAACGCGGCCACTTGGAGCAATTTATTAATGCAAGGAAAAAGATTACAGAGAGATTTTACAAGAGAGTTTCTCACAATCGATCATCAGCAAATGACCCTCCATGCTATTTAAATAGAGATCATGGACCAATTGGGTGTTAAGCCACGGATCAATGGCCGTTAAGATCAAGAAGAGTATGAACCATTGGATCACTCTATGTTGGGAACATATCGTGACCGTCAGATTGCCTAACTACAAATGCATACTAATGCATACTAAAGAAACACACTTTTAGCTAACGACATATTAGACCAAGTAGATCTTAACTAACTCCTAAGTGTCTAAATATCCTAACATATAGAAGAGGTATTACTGAATTAGAGCCATTACAATATGAATATGTAAAAGAAGGAAGAAATAATGAATGTAAACTTGAGAAAACAATACAAGAAAAACAAAATTACACAGTGACGAAGTGTAGAATCTCTTGGCATTATGTTCTATATTTTTTGAAAAGGAATACATTACAAACCCAACCTCCAAAAGGCTCTCGGGTTGTTCCTCCCTCGTTTACATTCATTATAGGTATTGAGGTATTGAGTTAGAAATCCTCCCTAATATAAAAGATAACAACAGTTACAATCAATTCTTGAAACTTTTTGCCATAGAAAATGGGCCAAACTGCTGAAACCTGGGGTTGTGGTTATGGTTATGTATCTCTCGAGTCATGAAATTTGTTTATAAAATGAAAGAGGATTTTTTTCATCTGTTTATTTTGAGAAAAAACCTCTCTCAGTTCCCTCAGATCCATTTTCATTTGCCTCAAATCTGCATTTTACAAACATGTGTCAAAACAGGAAAATATGAGATCCAAAGATTAGGGCTTCGAGATGAATTCGATTCTCCCAATATGTGACACTTGTAGGAAAACTGATAGATTCTATTGATCTCTGACGTGTTAGGCACAAAATACACTGAACGTTTCTCAAAATGATCCTCCAGTCACTCAGAATCATCATTTGAAAATGATGACTCACAATAGTAAAACATGCCACATTTCTAAAAATGAACCTCATCTTGCAGGGGATTTTGGACTTACTTCCCAATCTCCAAATGAAATTATTAAGACACCAATGGGAATATTAGGATCTGTAGATGTCGATAGACTATTAGAAAATGGAAAATGACCTCTCCAAGGCTGAGAAAAATGGTTTTTTCCCAAGGCAGGTTTTTGCGTGAGGCTAGAACCCCGATTTCGGGCCTTTGGGTTTCGAGAAAATGGGGCAGCGGTTAAAATATCTACATCAGCCAAAATCCCGATGACCGAAACCCTGATTTCGGGCCTTTGGGCTTCGGAAAAATGGGGCAGTGGTTAAAATATCTAGGTCGGCCAAACCATCGACGGCCAAAACCCCGAAATGGTGATGTGGCATTTATGTAAAACCCTTCTAGCAATTTTCTTGCCATGTATTGCATTATTTTCATGCTTCCTCGTGAGCTATTCCTCCATGTGGATTAATGTGTGGTTCTTGAATGCTTGGTATCAGTCGACTAGTGTCATATCATAGATGTTTGGCCCTGGTACACCTGTGGGTTCTCTCCTTGGATTTTTGCATGAGTTGGCTTGTGACTGTTACACTGTTGTGACATTTCAGATCATGAGAAAATTAGTGTTATCATTCAATTAAAAGAAACACTAAACCAACCACAATGAATGAACATAAGTAAACAATCCATTATTTGGAGCCTATATCAACATTATTTGACATGAATATGATACGTAGAAAACATTCAGTGATGCGCGTGACAGATAGGTGGCCATTTTTTCCCACTTGCACTTTCGGTAGCTAAGGGCATATGAAATCTGAGATTTAAGCTATTGAAAGTCTGCACTTTCAGTAGTTAACGTTATAATTTTTTTCCTCTTAAGCTACCGAAAGCCAAAATGTTAATATTTGTTACAACATAAGCTCCATCTAGAGATGGTGCTTTCCTGCAAAGCGCCAAGCATAGTAGACCACGTGCCTTCATCCATTGGGTGACCTGAAATCAATCTTATCAAACTCTGAACACTGTCACTTAACTTGCACCTTTTCGAAACAAAAAACTGCTTATGCATTCATTGGGCTATGGGATCGTAATGCCTTAAAACAAAACCATATTGGATTCCAAACTAAACTGGAAACATACTAAAAACCATTGTTGTACTCTAATGCTCAAAGTCAAGCTTATTTATATGCATCACCTACTCTAACTGATATCACTGCTTTTTTCAAGTATAGGAAAACTTCCAAATCAACCAAGTGAGTATCTGACTAAAAAACTTAATTATGCTTCCATATTTGAGCAGAAAAATGATAGGGGCAACTGCAAATTTCAAAACATGCCCTGGGAGCAGGTACTTATAGTTTTGAAATTCAGACTTTAAGAAGTTGGAAATAAAAATTTTAGTCCCCCATTTTGAGTCCATATAAAATGCTACTGGATCGTAGAAGGGAAGAGATATACCACTTTCATAATTAATCCACACTTCCTCCTATTGGGCAAGCCGTCTGTATTTGTTTTGCGCACTTTGTCCATTGCTGATTTTTTCTTCCACCCGTGCAAAAATGTCGCATTGAATCTTACTATTATGTTGCTCAATAGTTGCAAAACAGGTTGGAGAGATCAATTGTTTCAGTAACCCCTGCTTATGTCCTTCATTTGTTGTCCAACGATCTTCTTGGTAGCTGTCATACATAGGCTGATCTCTTTCATGATGTTTCTGATTGCTTTCCTATTGAACCAAAGTTTCTTGCTACTGATCATCTTTAGAAACACTTTCATCACATTCATCAAAAAAAGGAGGACTGTCGTAAATTTTCATGTGTGATGAAAAATAAATCTGCTCTTCTTGTTCTTCTGGATATTCATCATAAACAAGTTCAACAGATAAATCAGGAGTGTCATCAGTCAGACAAATGCTCATAATATCAACTCTGAAGCTATCTATTTCAGATCCACACTCCTCCAAATCATAGTCTAAAGCATCTTCGAACAACAAATATTCTTCAAGGTTATTAAACAGGACAACCCTATCTTCTTCATGAAACAAAACAGTGTCTACAAGCTGATCCTTTGGCATGAAATCATCATCATAAATTGGTTTACTAACTTCCTATAAAGTTCCATGGCTGTCATCATTTAAACTTAGATTTTCATTTTCAGTAATAGAAGAAGTTTCACTCACATGTTCAGGACTGTGTGAATGCTGCAAATCTGTGTAAGCAAGGGCTGTAACATGATCGTTCAGGAGAAGATCTATCTCTTCTTCTATTAAAGGAGGAGGTGGTCTGTGTAATTTCTGGATCAAGCAACTATTGTTTTCTTTCTCTTCTGCAGGTTGACCATGATGCTAAATATCTTCTTCTTGAATATGATCACAAGAGATATCATATCCTGTTTCTTTATCAGTCAACTCTTCGTCATGCTGGTCATCTTCATCCACTTGAGAAATTTATGTTGTTTCTTCCTCCTCTTCAAGAGGATTTGTATGATATTTTTGTCTTATGAATTCTATATTACAACAATCTTCAAAAAGGATTTCAGCTGAATATATCCTCTTACAATGTTGATGAAAAAGTGTGTGAAAATATTTCAATGAAGGAATACTGGAATGGGGTAAAGACTTATACTAGAGCCTAGCATCTCTTTCCAATGAAAACATAAACAACTTCATGAGGACATATTCATGATGTACATTTAATTCATCCATGAGCTTGTGGAATTCAAGCAAGTGTTGAGTAGTATTATCGTCCACATATCCTCCAAATTTAGGAAGGACATCTTCCCAAATTTTAATGTCTGGAACAATGTTTGGAAAGCCACAAACATTTGTAAAGTCCAGAGGAGCAATCTGAGTAGCGAATGAATTCAACATTTTGAGACTAGTGGAGTCGCCAGTGAATCATGTAGAGTCTTCGAACCAAGGAGTCACCAGGTGAATGATCACGACCAATTGAATGCCTATCCCTTTTTCACCATCAAGGAATAGCTCTAAACTTTTGTTGTATCCCAGGGAAGATATCTTCGTTCCACCATCCCCGACAATGATGCCAACAAATGTTGTCGCAAGAGTTGGTTCTATGATGTAATAGAGCCAAGCCTTAGTGCATTTTAAATGAAATACATTTTGTTGATTGATCAATCATAGGAGGCTTCTAGAACTAGGTCTGAAACATGCCCTTCACTCATTTATAGATCAGAAATGAAGAGGCATGACCTCATTTGTCTAATTGATTTAATAAAGAAGATGGATAGAGGATAGGAGATGAAGAAGACTAAAACAAATAGTTAGGTATCTAATTCTGATAAGTATAATCTTTATTTCAATAGGGTAATGAAAAATAACTTTGAAAAACAAACATGCATATATCTAACTTGTAAATTAGGTAGAAACAGTCAAGCTACAGGTCTTGTTTTGCTCACAGCATAAACAGAGGAAAAACTAAACCTAATAGTCTGCCCAATAAATGACTATAGTAGAGGTATTACTGAATTAGTGCCATTACAAGCTGAATTTGTAAAATAAGGAAGAAATAATGAATGTAAACCTAAGAAAACAATACAAGAAAAACAAAATTACACAATGACGAGGTGTAGAATCTCTTGGCATTCTGTTCTATATTTGCTGAAAAGAAATGCATTACAAAACCACCCTCCAAAAGGATCTTGGGATGTCCCCCCCTAATTCAAATGTTACAAATATGTCTCATATAGGTATTGAGGTCGAAATCCTCCCTAATCTAAAAGATAACAACATTTACAATCAATTCTTGAAACTTTTTGCCATAGAAAATGGGCCAAACTGCTGAAAACTGGGGTTGCGGTTATGGTTATGCATCTCTCGAATTGTGAAATATGTGTATAAAATGAAATATTCTTTTGTGAATATGTTTATTCTGAGAAAAAACTTCTCTCAATTCCCTGAGATCCATTTTTATTTGCCCCAAATCTGCATTTTACAAACATGTCTCAAAACAGGAAAATATGAGATCCAAAAATTAGGGCTCCGAGATGAATTTGATTCTCCCAATATGTGACACTTGTAGGAAAATTGAGAGAGGATATTGATCTCTGACGTGTTAGGCACAAAATACCCTGAACGTTTCTCAAAATGATCCTCCAGTCACTTAGAATCATCATTTGAAAATGATGACTCAACACAGTAAAAAATGCCACATTTTTTAAAACGAACCCCATCTTGCGAGGGACTTTTGACTAATTTCCCAATCTCCAAATGAAATTATGAAGACACCAATGGAAATAGTAGGATATTTATATGTCAATCGACTATTATAACACAAAAAATGCCCTCTCCAAGGCTGATAAAAATGTTTTTTTCCCAAGGAAGTTTTTTGTGTGAGGCTGGAACCCCGATTTCGGGCCTTCGGGTTTCGGGAAAACGGAGTAGTGGTTAAAATATCTACGTCGAAAAAACCATCGATGGATGGAACCCTGATTTTGGGCCTTCAGGTTTCGGGAAAACGGGGCAGTGGTTGAAATCTCTACGTCGACCAAACCCCCGATGGAAAAAACCCCGAAATGGTGACGTGGCATTTATGTAAAACCCTTCTAGCGATTTTCTTATTGCGTATTGCATTATTTTCGCGCTTCCTCATGAGATCTTCCTCCATGTGGATTAATTTGTGGTTCTTGAATGTTTGGTATCAGTCTACTGGTGTCATATCGTAGATTTTTGGCCTTGGTACACCCGTAGGTTCTCTCCTTGGATTTTTGCGTGAGTTGGCTTGTGACTGTTACACTGCTGTGACATTTAAAATCATGAGAATGGGGTGCAATAATTGTTATCATTCAATTAAAAGAAACATTAAACCAACCACAACAACTGAACATAAGTAAAAAAACCCATTATTTGGATCCTATATCGACATTATTTGACATGAAGATGATACGTAGAAAACATTCAGTGATGCGCGTGACAGACAGGTGGCCATTTTTTCCCATTTGCACTTTTGGTAGCTAAGGGCGTATGAAATATGAGATTTAAGTTACCGAAAGTCTTCTCTTTCGGTAGCTAACGTTGTAAATTTTTTCCTCTTAAGCTACCGAAAGACAAAATTTTAATATTTGTTACAACACCCTGCAAGTGGGCAGGGGAGTGTTGATCTCCAAAAATGCTTTAAAGGTGGTGATTCTTCAAGGAAAAAGTTTTTACTCTTCACCAAATGATATTTTCCTTCTTTTAACAAGTCTTAGAGGGTATCTCAAGTGTCTTTATGATGTCATTCATGACGTGACACCAACAGGACGACAATATGATGTTTGTGACACTTGCGACACTTGTGATAATGACAGTGAGACATCATCGAAGTGAGTAATTTTGATGTGTAATAGATTTCCCCCCAAAGTGCGAAGTCAAAAGATGGAAACTGATGTCTGAATTACTTTGTAGACATTTTCAAGGAAAGAGTATGGACTCAGAAAACCTGATAGAAGCTGCATACAACCATAAGACAAATGTTAGGACATGTTTCAACCCAAGGCAGGTATACCTATGCTTGAGTGATAAAATATTTTTAAGGTATGGCCGCCATCAAATACACTGTGGATCCATAATCATATTGACTTAAAAGGTATAGCTACCAAATATACAATGTGGATATATACTCCCATGACATGAACTGATCATAGCCATGAACAATACATAGTGGATATATGAGATGAAAAAACATAGCCATAGACCAATACAAAGTGGATCTGTGTTACATTATATATATCAGTATTCTCAAAAGACACTTTGTTGCAACCTGGGTAAAGTAGATAATAGAGTGAACACTCAACCCAGGGTCTTCTTATCGATCCCTATGTGGTACAAATCTAGCCATGTGAATAGAGGTCCTGATGTCAAACATGGTAGAGACCACTTGATTACCGGTCAATGAGGTAAACCGTTAACAAGTGCGAGGGAAATCACCATTGATGTAAATGACTCCCAAGGTACCCTAGTACAATCCAAAGAATGTGAATAAATGATTCGAATTTGAACATTCATGGAATCATCCAATCAAGGGTCAATGATGTAAACCCACTGTCGGAAGTGAGGAGACCTACCATTGAGGTATGCATGTCCCAAGGTACTAACTGGTTTCTAAGTCTAAATCCCGGATAATGCGCTGAAGTCGACAGGAACAGACTCGTCTAAGGAGGGCCTTGATGTATCCCCCATCAACTACACAAAACCAACACAAAGATGTAAATTGGTGGAGCAAATGAGAATGGACTGACATGGGTATTGAAACAAAAAATTTGTGATGGTTGACCTTTGAAGTGGATACTTCCCTTTAACACCGAGGCACAAATGACATAAACATTACATGGAACAAAACATGATGCAGTGGATACTGTGACTTTCGTCGGGTGATCCAAAGGAGTAAATAAGCTTAGAGGATTGGTTCAGTGCAGAGGTTCAGCGTGTTAAAATGTATGCAATGAAAATGTGTCGTGTTCAAGGGCGACCATAAGAGTGACCTATGATGTTTTCAAAAACTGCTTGTCTTTCTTCCTTCAATTTTTCTCTCATCCATATAGACAAGTACCTCTTTTTTTTTTATGAGCTCGAGGAAGATAACACATGCTCGATATAACTCACCTTCGATAAGTCCCTCTTCCTTTGTTTAACGAACTAGAATAAGTAAGGGTTTGTCGCCATATGGGCCCTTCAATGTGTAATTTTTAGCGAGTCCAGAGAAGGAAAACTCGGTGGTTTTTCATGTTTAGAGAATCTAAAAAGTACTTAAAGATGACTCCAGGGTTGTCCTTTTTCGTAATTTTAGTCTCGCGAGGCCAAAAAAGAGATAAACTACCACTCAAAAGACGCCCTTTCAAACCTTATAACGAGTGTGAAAGGAAGCAATATCACTCGACAATATTTTCATGTTTAGAGAGTCTGAAAAGAGATTAAAGGATACTCCAGGGGGTTCCTTTTTCATATAACCATTACGAGTCTAAAAAAGTGATAAAATTCTACTTGGTTACATTCTCATTTTTTTGCGAGCACGAGAAATAACAAAGACTAAGCTTGGTATTGGTTTCATTTTTACACAAGCTTGAAACAAAATTAAACTTATGCTTGTAAATTCCCAACTTAATTTCCAAAGGTTGGGATACCCATGGATGGTTGGTACTCTGCCCCCATCTTGAAAGGATAGTCGCTTAACTCAGAATGATAATCAAAGGTTGGAGACATGCCCCCCAAAGCTTAAATTCATTCACCGACTTTGAGGTTGTCACCAATTTCTGTACTAGATGGAGAAAAAGGATAAGGGTGGATGAAATGAAGGTTTAAATACGATACCTAACAAAAGACTCAACTTGTTAGGAGAGGTGATTGTTTCATGTTTTAACGAGCTTGAAACAGGAAAATAACTATGCTTCGTACCTTTGTTTCATTTTTTAACGATCTTGCCACAAAGAAGAAAAACTACGCTCAAGGTTCCGGGTTCAATCCCCAGATTTCTATTTCATTTTTTAACAATCTTGTTACAGAGAGGAGAACTATTCTCATGACCTCTGTTTCATTTTTTAACAATATTTCCACAGAGAGGAAAAACTATGCTCGTGACCTCTGTTTCATTTTTTAATGATCTTGCCACAGAGAATCAAACTCTGCTCGTGACCTCTTCTTGATCATGGCTTCCAAGAGGACAATTCTCTGGAAGGGATACATGTCAAGGGACAAACGTCAATCATGGCTTCTGAGAGATATTCACTATATGGAAGAGAAGCACTCTGGAAGGAATACATGTCGACAACCTCGATAAGGGTAGGTATATCTGTCTCTAATATCCCTATAGAAGAGATCACCATGTCAACTACGAGATCTAAGTCACAAAAGGATGAGCTTACAGTGAGAGGCTCATCTTCATCGACAACTGAAGTCATGGGAGATAACGCCACATAGTTGACCTGTGGCAGGGGAGATACCTTCTGCATATAAGAACCATTTAGGGAGGTCATTGGGTTGGTAATCAAGTCGGGACCAACTCATGAAAGTTGATTAATAGCCATAATTATTCCATCGTGAGGGAAATATATCAGACAAAAAAAAGTGGACACAATAGCTTTCATGGCATAGACATAATTTCTCCCAAGGAGTAAATCGAAATCCAAGGGGTCCTGGACTACCATAACATAAATGAAGACAATTTTCCCTCCCAAAGTTATAGGAAGCTGAGGAAGGATTCCTAAAGGGTGACTGGTTCTTCTGTTAAAACCTAATAGATTATGCGTAACTGGTACAAGCTGAGGATAACCGAAATCTTTCCAAGCAATAGAGGATAAAATACTAATGGATGCACCTTCATCTATCAGTGTCTAAGGAATGACCCAACCACAAACCTGTAATGTAATATTGAAATGAATGTGAGAGGGAAGACGAGGTCTAGTTATCACACCCCAATCAAAAAGGATGGCCTCATTACTTGGAGGGGGTTTCACGGGAGAAGGAGAAATTCCCCCAACACATTAGCTTCTGTATCAATGAGAAAAACATGGGCAGTATCAGGTTTACTCTTTAGAGGGAGAGTAGGATCAATCGATGATGGGATCAAATCGACCACTTTGGCACTCTTTAGAGGAGGAGTGGGTTCGACCGATAGTGTAACCGAAGAAACCACTTTGGCAGTCCTCAAGGGAGGATTGGGATTGACCAATGGAAGAACCGAATCGACCACTTTGGCACTCTTCGAATGAAGGGTGGGACTAATCGATGAAGGGACTGGATCAGTCACTTGGGTTTCACTTTTCAGATGAAAATTGGGGTTGATCGATGATGGAACTGGATCAACTACTTTGGTTTATGGTTCAATCCAGGATGAAACTAGATTGATCACCTGATCAACCAGACTGACCGAGGATGGAACTGGATTGACCAAACCATCAACTAATGATGGGTTGGGGGGAATATTACGATAACCAGTTGGAAGTTGAAGCTTTTCCAAAAGAGAATAACCCTCATCCATACGAGGACAAAGGTGAGGGTAATGATCACCTTCGCATAACATGCAAGGTAACTTGACAATTGTCTTCTTCTTACCAACCTTAATGTCACTAGTTGATGGTGCATTACCAACATGTCCAATAGGGGTTGATGACATGGAGGACCACATTTCTAAGACCGTGGGAAGACCAGGGCAATCCCTCAGAAAGTGGTCACCCTTACAAAGACTACAAGGGAATTTGGGTTTTAGATTCTTCATTGTATTCGTATCGACCTCATCAACACTCCCAGTACTATTAACAGTAGTTGGTTGCTTGGATATAACATCTAATGTAGTTGGAGGCTTGGTCCCTTTCTATTTCTTCTTATTCTTCTCGTTATGTTTCTTCTTCTTCTTATCAACCTGACTACTTGCTTTAGAGATTTCACTAGGCAAAGAAGGAGAAAGGGAAGGAGACCTGATGGGTGAAGAAGGAGAAAGGGAAGGAGACCTGATGGGTGAAGAAGGAGAAAGGTCGACTTGAGGTTGATGTGTGGGTGGGGTGATTACATTTGAAGGACTTGTTGCATTCGTGATTACCAGACTAGAAAACAACCATACTAGCAACCCAATTGTGAGACCTGGAAGGCTCAAAGTAGCGATGTAAGGAGGACCAACGTTTCCGTAAGAAGGAAAAACAAAAGGTTTCCCCGGAGCAGGGGTTGCTCCATTAGTAGTTTTGGGAATTGACTTCATCAAACAAAGATCCAACCTAGAGTATCCTAGGGAAAATAAACAACACACGCTAAAAATCTAAGAAGCAATCACACAAACAAAACCTTCTCACAATGAATGCACTATTTGTTGATGAAATCCAACATCGCGGGAACAATGTAAGAAGGGGATTAGATAGAGCGGGTGGAAATGTTACATTGATGACCTTCTTAAAAGACTTACACCCTAATGAAAGATCCCACACATAATCGTGGGTATACCCTCCAAGGATCTCGAGTGAGTTTGGCCAACATTGATTCCAGGTACCGTGAAGAATTTCCCCTCCATAGTCACTTCATGTAAATACCCTAAAGAGATAGGCTACTAAGGTTACCAACTACAACAATGATGATTGGGGAAACAATCGACAGTCTGATCCACACGCAAAGGCAGGGTATCTAGCTCGATATCAATGTGATAGGATCCAACACATAATTATGGGTATACCCTCAAGTGACCCCCAATAATACGTGCAATATCTACACCAAGACCAACAAAGTAGGGTGAGTAACTCTGTCGCCCCTAATGCGACCTCGTGATTGACCCTTGTGTTAGAAGGGATTCCGAGGATAAAATGTAGTAAATGGACTTCATCGCTCTCTAACTCAAGATTCTGTGTTTGTTTACAGCTTTGGAAATTTATCTTTCATACCTATTCCAAATCCCTACACCCTAAGCTAATGTAGGTTTGCTACCATAAAATATAAAAAATGTCTAATAAATTTTAGCTTAGCACTTGATTTTTTAAGGTTGTTTTTTACTCAAGAGGAAAATAGCGTGGAATAAATGATTTTTTGACTGACTCTAAACAATGCAAAGAAATGAGAATGAAAATATTTCACTTTGATGAAAGCTATATTACGAGAAGGAGAAAACATTTATCATTCCCATATGCACAATATCCCAAAATGCCAAACCCATACAATTTCGCTACTTCAAATGCAAGCTAGTTTCACTACCCAAAAGAAAGAATGCAACTATGGTATTTGTTTGATTGTAATGTATAAAGAAATTAAATAAAAATCCTTTGATGCTTCACAACTTTCAATCAGAAGAAAGAATCAAATGCAAATGCAAAAGGCACAAAGTGACAAAGGTTTCAAACAAAGCATGCACTCAAAGCAATGAGAACTGAAAGAAAAAAAGTAGAAAATTGTTCTAATAAGAAATCAATCAAAGATCCTAAAACCAACAATAATCCAAGGAGTACAATAAAATGCAGAGAAGAATCCAAGAAGAGACAGGGAGAAAGAGAAATCACTCAAATTGTCTCGACAAACCAGGCAACAAGAAAGAGAGATTTCACATTTCTGAAAAGGAAAATTCATATTTTTTTAAAAAATTTAAGCTCCAATCAAGACAATAAGGAGTGGTAAGCACCAAACACCAATCCAAACAACTTCACAAACCAACCACAGACTCTGGGTTAAGACCTCTACAAAACAGGATGCAAAAGACTGAGTAGAAAAAGGCAAAAACTTCCAAAACAGAGACTAGCGGTCCCTAACCCAAGGACACATAGCATTGTAGCGCTCTATAATACACTGCAGGGGAGTGCTAGCACTCTGGTATGGCCTACAGGGGAGCACTAGTCTACCCAAAAATTCAAAAAAATGCCAAAAAATGCAAGAACAATTCACCGAGAAAGCACAAAAAATGGTGAAATTTCTAGTGAAGATGGTAGAAAGGTCATGGATCATAAACAAATAGTAAAAATGATATAAAATGTGGGAAAATGGAAGGTACAATCCAAGGAAATACAAATCTATGTCGATCCCCAGTGGAGTCACCAATTTCTGTTGTAGGAAAATCCCCCTGCGGACAGGTGAATTCCCTCTTGGATCTTAGACCCCTATGACCAAGACAGAAAAGTGCTAACGTTGAACACTGAATTTCCTTTAAACATAGATAATCTAATCAATAGAGAAGAGGAATAAAGTAAGAGTAAATTTTTACGAAGTTTTTCCTCGCTCAGTCCAAGTTGGGCTTGATCTTCAATTCCTTTAACGAGTCCTGCAATCCCATAAACAACCAAGATAAAGCATACTTCCTATTCTACCATGATTAGTTCAAAGCTATATTTATCCAAAAGAGACAAATTCATGTAGATGTACACAATCTTGAAGGAAACAAGCCAATCACATGTATTAATGAGAACAAAATAAGGTGCTTACAAAGTGTAGATGCAGATGTAGCAGCCTCACCAAGCTCTCCTTGTCCAACCCCTTGCTTAAATAATCCACAATCAAAATGACAATAATTTTCACTGATTATTCTCCTCCCTTTCACCATGATAATGCCTCCTTATATAGTCTTTGAGAGGCCTAACCATATTATATATTCTTGGGATAAGTTGAGGATCTTTCTCCATCAGTTGTGGAACTCCCCTTAGATCCAGCCTTGGTCATAGATTCGAGCCAAACTGACTCGGATATTTCTCAACTGGCTTCAGATATAAGGGGGATTTGTCCCTTGATTTTCTCAACATCTTGGTGCTCCCTCAAAGTGGGCCATAGAGTGTTGAAACTCTCCCTGTTAAGAGGGAAAGGAGAACTAGCACTCCTTGCAAGTGGGCAGGGGAGCGTCAATCTCCAAAAATGCTTTAAAGGTGGTGATTCTTCAAGGAAAAAGTTTGTACTCTTCGCCAAATGATATGTTCCTTATTTTAACAAGTCTTAGAGGGTATCTCAAGTGTCTTTATGATGTCATTTGCGAGGCGACACCAGTGGGATGACAATATGATGTTTGGGACAAATCGCGACACTTGCGACACTTGCGATAATGACAGTGATAAATCATTGAAGTGAGTAATTTTGATGTGTAACACATGTTTCCAAAGTTGTTACATTTGTATCATTCCATTTCAATGCTCAAAGATTCAAACTTGTTGTAACTTCTTCTCTATGTTTCAGTAGGCCTTCTTGGATAACCCTTTTGTGTATGACTTTCAAAGTTGTTTATGTTCCTGTTATTAGCTCTGCAATTCACATCTTTATGTCCAAAATTATTACATGGATAACATAAAACAAAAAAAGATAGTTTGATACCTGGGAGTTTTATATCTTCTGAAAGGAGGTACTCTTATGAATCCTTCTTCTTCTTGAGGGATATTTGTTTCTATTGGTCTTTGGTTTTGAAATCTTAATCTTCTCGATGGAGGAGTGTCCCTGTAATTTCTTTCTAGACCTTCCTATCCCCTTTGATTGTTTCTACATAGATTTTTGGATATGTTTCTTGTTCTGTTGTTTTGGAGGTTGATCCCTTTTCTGTCTGATTGTATCCAAGTTCATACTTGTCATGATGAGGTTTTTGACTGTTGATAATTTCATTAAAAACTTTTGAGTTGTTCTGCATATTTTTCTTTTGAATATCCTTTCTTAATGTGACAATTTATGCTTCCAAATTTCCAATGATCCTGTCTCTTCCTTCTAGTTGTTCTTTGAGTTCTTCTTCAATTCATTTATCTTCAATTTGAACCTTCAAATTTGTGATCATTTGTTCTAGTTCCTAAGTGTCTTCTTTCTTGTCTAGTTCTGCTTGTAGTTTCTTGTTTTTCTTCTTTTCTCTTATGATAACTTCTATGGCACACAAAAATTATTCTCGGTAGTCAACTTATTCCTCTTCATATTCTTCTTCGGTCCCTTCATATTCTTCTTTGAAGTCTTATTTATCAGAGTCTTCTACTTCCATGAATAGAACTCTTTATGTCTCACTATCACTGACTTCATCTTCATCTGATGATGAGATGTCTTCTTTGGTGCATAATCTTTTCTTGAAAAAATTATTTGTGGTTCTTTTGCCTTTATATGTTTGTTTTCTATTTGAGTAAACTTCATCATTTTTTTTTTTTATGAGGACATTTGTTAGCAAAATGACCAATACCATCACAATTAAAACAAATCAAACGAAACTTACCTCTATACCTATCATTGGTTCCCTTGTTCAATATTCTGACAAAGTTGGCCACTTATTCATCATCTTTCGAGACGTCACTACTATTACTATGTTGTTTTTCTTTTTGCTTTGACCTTTTTGATTCTTTGAAGGCTGCTTCTTTTATATTTGGATTTTCTTGTTCAGTTCTCATTTCATATGCTGTGAAGGTTTCATGTAGTTCATCCATGCATATTGAGTTTAGATCTACTCTATTTTCTAGTGTTGATATCTTAGGGACAAATCTCATAGGAAGAGATATTAGTACCTTTTGAAAAATTACAGATTCTTTGATTTCTTCTCCCAATACCAAGATTGCATTTACTGTTTCATCAACTCGTAAAAAGTAAGTTGCAATTTTCTCATGTTCCTTCATCTTTAGTTTTTCGAACTTACCTCTGTAAGTTTGAAGCTTTGCTCCTTTGACTTTGAATCTCCTTCATAAACATTTCGAAGAATGTTCCAAATATCTTTAGCGGATTTACAATGTGCAAATTTGGTGAATATTGATTCTCCAAGACCATTCAGAAGTTCATTTGTGGCTTTGGAATTATTCTGACTGAGTTTCATAACTTTGTCATTTGTCGGCGGAACTGCTGGTGCTATGTATCCATCTACAAGTGATTGCCAAATTTCAAATCCATGTGCTTCTATATATGTCTTCATCCTTATGCTCCAAAATGTATACTTTTTGTCCATCAAACTGTGGTATTCCATTTTTATACATGTTGTTTCTGTCCATGATCTACCTTTCAGTGATTAAACCTCTTTCTGAAGGAACCTTCTCTGAGACTAATTGTTGGATTACTGAGAGGGGGGGTGAATCAATAATAGAGAAAGCTAATCCTTTTTAACCATATAATGCAAGTGTCATATCAATGTATCATTATCATCCAATATTTGCAGAGTAAATAAACAATGAAAAAATGAGCAATCATACACATACGCAGTACACCAATGTTTTTACGTGGAAACCCAAAGTGGGAGAAAACCATGAAATGAGTTTTCTTATATGTCTTGAAGAATTACTTTCATTGGAAGCACCAAATTCCTTTGTTTTCTAGTTGCAATTGGAAGGAGGATCCAACCCCCTAGTTTCTCAGGCTACAACCTGAGGGAAGCTCCAACTCCCCAATTCTCTGGCTACAACTAGAAGGAGGCTACAACTCCCTATGTTCTCTGGCTACAACCGGAAGGTGGCTACAACCACCTGTCCTTGCCCCATACAACCGCCCTGATGTATAAGTAGAATGATGAAACCACTGTCACAATATCACTATGATATATACTATTGTAAACTTGTACCAATAAACCTGCACCAAACAACCTGTACCAATAACCTGAACCATGTATCAACCATGCATCAACCTGTACCACAAACAAGTGCATCAACCATGCACCAACCTATACCAAACAACTTGTAATCAACTTGTACTATAAACAAGTGAATCAACCATGCACCAACCTGTACCTCAACTTGCAAACCTTCCTTAACTTTAACAACAAGAGACTAGCATTTTCATCAAACTTTACTTTAGTTTCACATGACTGGTTTTGGATTAGTCAACAACCCTAAATTAAAATAATCATAACTATGTTCCTGTAATGAATAAAGATATGAAAATAGTATACAATGTTCTTCAACGTTTTTTGTGCATTTACTCTAGGTGTCACTACTTGGAACCTCTCAAAAAAGGAGTTATAGAAAAAATGGCATACCTTGTTGAATTCTAGCTTATTCTAGAGAGCGAACTTGTAGAGCGTGCCTTGCACGGAATATTTGTTGTATAGATATGAAAATTTTATACACAGTACTATAGAATGTAATATAACCAACACATTTGGTATTACTGAATTTGGATCTGTTATGAAGACATTATGACATTTTTACCTAAAACATATGTTTTAGACTAGTTTCAGGACTAGCCACAAACCCTATTTTCCACAGAGTGTAAATCCAAAAATACAATGACCCACAAGTTGAAATTCATACCACATCTACTTGGATATGTTTTCTCAATGGCTTGCCAATTTCACGGTCCAACACATTCTAGAAAAAAGGTTATTGCGAAAATGGTGAGATGACATGTAAATAACACACCTTAGAAAGAATCATCAAAATAATTTATCCTCCCTTGAATTTCGGCCTTCTTTACTTCACCTTCATTAGATATCCTTTGGTTACCTTAGTCACCTATAGATATTCAATATGCTAAAGTGTGATTCAAATGAGAGAGCCTTGCCTCTTATTTATACTCTCCAAGTAGCTTCCTTAGAAGAATATTCTAGGCCACTTTGTCCACATAGTCACTTATGTCCAACCTTGCTCAAATTTCCACTTGTCCATGTATCCAATAGCCACCTGACCACTTAACCCATTTTCCTCATTTTATTGTTAACCTTCTTATAACCACTTTCCATAATTAGAAAGTTCTCCATTTACTTTATTATTTAAATAATTCTCCTTGATTTTGTTACTTCTCTTTATTATTTAAATAATCCTCTTTGATTTTGTCACTTCACTTTATTATTTAAATAATCCTCTTTGACTTTGTCACTTCACTTTATTATTTAAATAATCATCATTGACTTTTTCAATTCACTTTATTATTTAAATAATCCTCTTTGACTTTGTCACTTCACTTTATTATTTAAATAATTTCTTCTTTGCAAGCACTTTGACTTCTTTGACCTTTTGGGGTTTCAATCCAATCATATGAAAGTCCTTCAACTTCGTAAGGCCATAACTCTCAAACCATGAGGAGTTATGTGAAGTTTCACATACCATCGGAAATGACATGACATGTACTATCCATCTAGAATAGTCTTACTTGAAAATATATCAAAACTCATACCATTATACATCAAAAACACTTGGGTCCATTACCCAAAACTTTGTGCTACCGAAATTTGCTACCGGGCTTTATTCAAGGGTTGAAATCAATGAAAACCAACCCAATTAATCAACATATTCCTTAAATAAACTAAAACAACCAATTTTATTTTTTTTCCAATTCAAGATCGACACAAAAAAATTCATCAGATTCCATAATATTCTCCCATTAATGTGTTTTAATGGGATATGTCCTCGATCTTTTCCACTTATTAATGCCAATTTTTTCGAATCTATGTGGTGAAATGTCACTACTAAAATCATAATTAATGTGCATTAGGAAGGTGCAAAGGTGGCGGGGATGGAGGGGAGAGAAAAATGCTTTGAAATTTTTGTGAACCTGAGAGTCCGTGAACCTGCAAAACTTTGAAGAATCAACCAAGTATGGAAAGTGTTGGCATAGGGGCAGACCCAGGGTTCAGCTCTAATAGCGCACCAACAATCCCTAACTACTGGCCCTTTCAGCAACACCTACGAAGCAGATGCAGTCTCACCCGAAGTAGAAATAGGGGGTTGTAGGACACATGTGTCTACAACCAGGGGAAATGCAAGGTGGGTTCAAGGCAACAACACACTGTAGCCTGGTTATTATTTATCATCCTTAAGCCTACTGCACAAACTATATCTCAGATATAACACAATGATGCAATAATAGTATAACAGGAAGCAAAAGAACACAACATCAATCACACAAAACAACAAGATATATGTAATTCACCCTCTCCCTAGGGATACGTCCACAAAACTATGTTTCTTGATATTATAGGAAAACATACAGTTTTATCTACACTCTTAGCTTGCAGATCTCTCTCATGCTCTCTATCTTTCTCTCCCCTCCCTACGCACCCAGTTGCACAACACATACTGCTCTCACAAAATAATACTTATCTCTCAATAATAACAAAACTAACCCATCATAACATAATCAACCCCATCACAAGTCCTCTTGACCTTTATTTATACATTACAATGACTCTGAGACAATCTTAGGCCGAAACCTAGGTGTCGAAAACCCTAGGTCAAATTGACCCACATTATCAGGGCTTCGCCAGCCTGTATGTCCTTCTTTCCCATGAGGTGCTCCAATGCATCCATTGGTGGATTTTTCCGCTTGCTGAGTTGTCCACTATTCATCTTCCTTGTTGATTTGTTTTCCTCGATATCCCTATCCAAAGACCTGCTTTCTCTTACTTCGCTCCATATTTTTTGTTCTTTTGGCCACTTCAACCTAATCTCAGTCAACTTGTCTTCCGCATAGTTTTCACTTCGCACTTATTCCTTAAACTTCGCCTTCTTCCATGACTAAGGGCCAATAGGCCCCCAACACTCACATGTGACTCGTCTCGAGGCACTTCGGGTCTGAACCTTTAGTTTCACTTCGACTTCAAACTGCATGGGGCAGCCTATACTTTCTGCTCTGTCCCTCTCTTCCTTGTGCAAACTGTCTTTTTTGTGTCTGGTACCCAATTTCAACTGCACCTGGTACCTAGACCCATCTCCTTCTACTTTTACTAAGAGCTATGAGGAAGATGTTTGTCATGGTATAATTTCAACCGGCTCCCATTCACTAAACCTTCTTTCCACTCTCCATTCGGTGTCTTTAACTGCACAACTCCTCCTTCTGCAACATATGCAACCTCAAATGGCCCAAGCCAATGTGTTATGAACTTCCCTAGATGCTTCATGAACTTGTTGTCATATACCAATACCAGATCTCCTTGCTTAAAGGATTTCTTCTTGATATGTCTATCATGGTAGGCATTTTATAATTCCTTCTGTACCTGCTGATGAAATCCTACAATAAATTAGTCTTCTTCTAGTTCTACCAACTGTGCAATCCTCTCTTGAACAATGCCACTGTCATCCATATCTGTGAATGTTGCAATTCTGAGACTAGGAACCAAATATTCCATAGGGACAAATGCTTCTATACCATAAACCAACTTAAAGGGAGTCTTCATTGTCAGCTTCTTGCAAGTAGTTCTATAGGCCCATAACACTGATGGTACTCTCAAATCCTATTCATCCATGTTCAAACTGCAAATCTTTGTCAGTGTTGTCTCCAATATCTTGTTGAAATCTTCGATCGTCCCATTCGTTTGTGGATGGTAGGGAGTACTCTTATGATGGTGGACTTCAAATTCCTGAGTGAAAGCTTCGACAGTCTTATTAATAAAGTGTGTACCTCGATCGCTCATCAGGGTCTTCGGGTATCCAAACCTAGTTATGATATCATCAAATATAAATCGTGAAACTATAGTTTCACTACAGTCCTTAACTTCTCTTGCTTCTACCCATCTAGTCAAATACTCTATCACAGTCATGATTGGCGCAGAACTCCGACCCTATGTCCGAGATCCGCACAGGATTGTTCTAAATTCTCCTCGAGCTGAAGTGGCTCCCTCGGATCCTTATTGAAACCTCATGAACCCGATCCATAGGTCCTTCGTGAAAACCCTCCCTATGCAACTTAACACTAGGCGTAAGCCTTACGTATCCATGCGACCACAACCGGGCCTTAGCGCAAGCGCCTTTCGCAACTCGTTGGTTTGTGAGTCGATGACCCTTGAATCCTCTTTCTCCAAACACTGATACCCAAGATGCGATACAGGTATGGCTCCTCCCTCACTAGTGCCTCTACAAACGACCACCAGCTAGGGCCTAACTCTATCACCCCTCGCAATGTGCAACTTCGTGAGTTGGAGTGTTGAGCCCTCATGCTCCTCCTTTGCGAAACCCTAAGGCACGATAAGTCAGAAATGGTTTGACTCCTTCCCAGGCAACGTGTGTCCACCACCTGTCACCTGCTTCCACCTTTCTCTAGGCACTTGTGGTTATGCCACCTGTCAACCACGCGGGACCCACCTATCGGATGTGCCATGTGTTCGTATGAGCCCTCTATTCTCGGCACTTCACGAACTCTGCAGTGCAAAATAAATTCTTCAACTCCCGAACCCTCGATACATGATACCCCGCAAGGGTTCTGATCCAATGGTTCTCTCGTGACTTGGATCCAACGGTCTGGATCTCCTTCCCTGCTCCTTGCAACTCGGGACTTCGTGAAAACTAAGAATTTGGTCTGCCCTCAAAACTCACAAACCTCGAATTCGTGAAATGATCCTGTTGGAAAATTCTTAACAGATAGCATATGCTTGTCATTGATGGTAAGTGCAACAGTGAAGATGGCAGGATCAGAGTGTGCTTCGATGGACAAACAGGAACAACGAAGGCTCATGAGGAATTAGCGCAGAGTCAAAATTATTCCAAGTAAGAAGGATGTGTAAGCTTGGAGGAGAAGCGTCGCTGATCATTGGATCCCATCCAAAATTCCCGACAGCATGAGGGTCGTCAAATCTGACTAAAGACAAGAAGAGTGTGCTAAAGAGGAGGATAGATCTCAGGCGTCAGATTTGAGCACAGGGTCCGACCATCGTTGGATCGAGGAAAACCTGCATGATAATCCCGAAAGAAGGAGGACCATCCATGATCAGGAAGGACACGTAGGGAAAGATCGTAAGTTCACTGACTGGAGATTCAAAGGAATAGGGTTCCTTAACTTCTCGAAATCGTGATGTAACATGAGCTGTTAGATCAAATGTTTGATCTGGACCATTGATCCAAATCCTTATCGAAGTTTCGCGAATCGTGAATTCAAAAAGAAAAGAAAAGAATCCTGATTTCACGATATGCGACATCGCGATTCAATCACAGTCATTGAATCGAGAATGAATCTAGACCGTTGATTATATCTATGTCGGAGTTTCACGAATCATGATTTCAAAAGGAAAAGAAACAAATGCATCAAGAATGTCGATTTCGTGATATGCGAAATCGTGATTCAATCCCAGCCGTTGAATAGAGATCAAATCTGGACCGTTGATCATACTTCATCTCGAAGATTCACCTATCGTGACTTGGAGTGATGAGAATCACCATCTAAGGAACAACGAGATGCGAGATCCTGAAGAGATCTGGACCATTAATTCGTCGAGATCGTGGACCGTCGATCAGGGTCGATGAAGATCATAAATTCGCAGTGCCTTTTAGCACAACTTGTGGTCATCATGTGTGGTCATGTGGAGGAAGGACTTAGTGTAGAGAAGCTCTGCCTTGAAACTTCGGGGATCACGTATGGGAGTGTCGAATCACAGAATCTCAGAATTGCGAAAGTGTGAAATGGGTAAATAACGCAAGAACCCATCAGATTTAATCCAATGATGGAGGTGAAAATGAGCACGATCGGAGGGCCAATGTTGATCCTCACAATGTAACTGCTAGTAACCATTGACGATTATGCCAAAGGACTCGAAGACACTTCAGGATGACTGACAGAGGAGGTGAAGAGTCTCTGAGAGGGATGAAGTTGTTCGCAGAGGCGATTGACAACTGATGATCATTGAGGCCTGTAACTGAAACAGAAAAGGTGAGTTCGACTATCACAGAGAAGACGAAGAGTCTCAAACTGCCAGAGAGGCTGAGGAATCTCAGTATAACATACAATGATGCTGGACAAATGGGGTGAACCACCAGAGAAGCTGAAGAGTCACGACAGTGATCAGACAGAGCACTCGAGAGGTAGAGGATAACGACGCGAAGTCAGCATGCAGAGGCATTGTGCACATTGCATGCACAAGGTGCACAGAAGCTATAAGTACATGGTACAGAGAAGAGATGGGGGGCAGTTGCTATTGGAGGTTGTTGTGATTGTTGTTGGTGAAGGTGATTCATATGTGAAGAAGGAGGAGAGTGCAGCAGCTGAAGAGCACAGAAGAGGAATTGTACAGTGAATGGACATGGAGCACAAAGCATAAAAAGCGGAAGAACAGACAGCGCAAGTAATGTTTGCAGAAAGACAATGAGGTAGACAGAGCAACGAAATGCAGTAGAACAGTGATGAGTCTAGTAAGCCATTTTTGAACCTCATATCACTGTAATAAGTTTCAGTAGCAAATATTCATATTTCAGGGTGGTTGGGAGGAGCTAGGGAGGACTTGTGTCCTCAAAGGTTCAAGTGGGTGCTTGAACACA
>JZKD02S1902622.1:433932-446184 GCA_000966675.3 Picea glauca | reverse complement strand
CTTCCACTCCAATACAAAACATATTCCCATAAAATATCATTTTCTGAGAGAGCGGATCACCAATCGGATTGTTCAGGTTCATTACATTCCCACTACAGAACAAATTGCAGACATCTTTACTAAGCCCCTAGCCAAGACAGTTTGAATATCTCAGACAGAATTTGGGTGTCATTTCGTTTTACACCTAAAATATTCCATCTTGTTAGGGGGATATTTGTATTGTTTTCATATCTAATGCCTCCTAAAATTACTGCAATAGCTCAGGGGGACCATGTCTCTTCTTTGACATTGATGTCAAAGGGGGAGAAAAGAATTCGGGTGCCTTAGTTTCCATCAATGCCAAAGGGGGAGATTGTTGGAAAATGCTTAAAAAATAGCGTATGATTTTCATTTATGGCAAGTGCAATAGTGAATATGGCAGGATCAGAGTGTGCTTCGATGGACAAATAGGAACAACGAAGGCTCAAGAGGAATTAGCGCAGATTCGAAATTCTTCCAGGTAAGAAGGATGTGTAAGCTTGGAGGAGAAGCGTCGTTGATCATTGGATCCCATCCAAAATTCTCGATAGCATGAGGGACGTCAGATCTGAATAAATATAAGAAGAGTGCGCTAAAGAGGAGGATAGATCTTAGTTATCAGATTTGAGCGCAGGGTCCGACCACCGTTGGATCGAGGAAAACCTGCACGATAATCCCAAAAGAAGGAGGACCGTCCATGATCAGGAAGGACACGTAGGGAAAGATTGTAAGTTCACTGACTGGAGAGTCAAAGGAAGAAGGTTCCTTAACTTCTTGAAATCATTATGTAACATGAGTCATCAGATCAAAGGTTTGATCTAGACCGTTGATCCAAATCCTTATCGGAGTTTCGCGAATCGCGAATTCAAAAAGAAAAGAAAAGAATCTCGATTTCACGATATGCAATATCGTGATTCAATCGCAGCCATTGAATCGAGAATGAATCTAGACCGTTGATTATAGTTGTGTCAGAGTTTCATAAATCATGATTTCAAAAGGAAAAGAAACAAATGCATCAAGAATGTTGATTTCGCGATATGCGAAATCGCGATTCAATCACAGCCGTTGAATAGAGATCAGATCTGGACCGTTGATCATACTTCATCTCGGAGCTTCGCCTATCGTGACTTGGAGTGACAAGAATATCCATCTAAGGAACAGTGAGATGTGATATCATGAAGAGATCTGGACCGTTAATTCATCGAGATCACGGACCATCGATCAGGTTCGATGAAGATCATAAATTCGCAGCACCTTTTAGCACAACTTGTGGTCATCGTGTGTGGTCACATGGAGGAAGGACTTAGTGTAGAGAAGATTCGCCTTGAAACTTTGGGGATCACGTATGGGAGTGTTGAATCACAGAATCTCAGAATTGTGAAAGTGCGAAACGGGTAAATAACGCAAGAACCCATCAGAGTTAATCCAACGATGGAGGTGAAAATGAGCACGATCGGAGGGCCAATGTTGATCCTCACAATGTAACTGCTAGTAACTGTTGACGATTTTTCCAGAGGACTCGAAGACACTTTGGGATGACTGAAAGAGGTGAAGAGTCTCTGAGAGGGATGGAGTTGTTCACGGAGGTGATTGACAGCTGATGAGCATTGAGGCCTGTAACTGAAACAGAAAAGGTGAGTTCGACTGTCACAGAGAAGACGAAGAGTCTCAAACTGCCAGAGAGGCTGAGGAATATCAGTATAACATACAGTGATGCTGGACACGTGGGGTGAACCACCAGAGAAGCTAAAGAGTCATGACGATGATCAGACAGAGCACTCGAGAGGTGGAGGATAACGGTGTGGAGTTAGCATGAAAAGGCATTGCGCACATTGCATGCACAAGGTGCATAGAAGCTATAAGTACATGGTACAGAGAAGAAATGGGGGGCAGTTTCTATTGGAGGTTGTTGTGATTGTTGTTGGTGAAGTTGATTCATATGTGAAGAAGGAGGAGAGTGCAGCAGCTGAAGAGCACATAAGAGGAACTATACAATGAATGGACATGGCACACAGAGCATAAAAAGAAGAAGAATAGACAGCGCAAGTAATGTTTGCAAAAGGGAAATGAGGTAAATAGAGAAACGAAATGCAGCAGAACAGTGATGAGTCTGGTAATCCATTGTTGAACCTCATATCACTGTAATAAGTTTCAGTAGCAAATATTCATATTTCAGGGTGGTCGGGAAAAGCTAGGGAGGACTTGTGTCCTCAAAGGTTCAAGTGGGTGCTTGAACACAGGGAGTTGGTGCTTCCTTCTGGTTGGTTCTAGAGAAACCAGGGAGTTGATTCTTCCTTCTAGTTGGTGCTAGAGAAATGAGGGAGTTGGTGCTTCCCTCTAGAGGGTGCTAGAGAAAACAGAGAGTTGGTGCTCTCAACAAGTTGTAGCTTGCAAAAATGAGGTTATAGCCTCATTATGAGTTGGTGCTCATATGTATGATACTGTAAAGAATGTAACCATTACTTATCATATAAAGAAAAATAGGTTTTTACCCTGCAAGGGTTTCCTTGGGAAATATATGTTTCTGTGTTTCTCATATATATGAATGATGTTGAAAGTGCCATTGTTTATTTCCCTGCATTATTGTGATCATCATTCAATATCTCTACAAAGAGTTTAAAAGAACCATAATTGTTTAAGCATTGTAACAACTGATTCAACCCCCCTCTCAGTTGTTTAACAAGGATGTGCCATGTGTTCGTATGAGCCCTCAATGCTCGGCACTTCGCGACTTCTACAGTGGAAAATAAATTCTTCAACTCCCGAACCCTTGATACATGATACCCCGCAAGGGTTCTGATCCAATGGTTCTCCCGTGACTTGGATCCAATGGTCTGGATCTCGTTCCCTGCTCCTCGCAACTCGGGACTTCGTGAAAACTAAGAATTTGGTCTGCCCTCCAAACTCACAAACCTCGAATTTGTGAAATGATCCAACGACGTGGGTTGAAACGAGATCAATGGCTCTTATTGACCAAAATCAATGGTTCACGTTGATTCTTGATATTAGGGTGGTGAGTTCGTCCCACTCCTAACCACCTTAAAACTCCACTGGATCCTACAGTTCTCGTGATTTCACAAGCTCTCCATGGAGAATTCTGACCGCCCGATTCACTCCTCAATGACTTATGCCCAACGACTAAGTGTTCTCCCTCCTGAACTTAATTTCTATAAGATGGTTTCAATCTCTGTCTCCCTTTGAACACTTAAAAGGTGTTATCACTCCTGAGATTTCACTTGCAAAATCAATCCTCCAAAAAACGAATCATGCTCGCACTCCTTGCAGCAAACTTTCAATTAACTTCTTGTTATTTGATTCTTCGACCCTGTGCACCTTCTGCAACAGTAGTCCTTCATCCTTCACCTTAGTCGATAAATTCTAAGGCCTCAACTAGCCTGCACAAACCTTTCACGGCTCTGTACTTCACCTACACTTCTGCTGGTATGAGAACAATGATATCTCTCCTGAGCTTTCTGAGATAAAACTCAGACCCCTGTCAACGCACACCTTGCGGACGTTCACTGCACTCCTTGTAGGAATTCTCAGGGAGAGAAATAATTAAAACTCATTCTTCTTCTCTTTTTGACTTCATACATTCAACATGAAACCATACACACAACACAACATTTAAATAAATGCATAAAAGAGAAACAAATCACTGTAATCATACCATTTAACTAATGTAAACAGTAAGCATAATAACACCATGAAAATTGAGTCAAAGTTTCATATATTAACTCAAGTGCTCCTGTACATGGGTTCTTCTCTATAGCTCTCTGCTACATCTCTCCAGCTTATGAATTCTGAATGATCATATGGTTACAATGATACAAGGGTGAGGGTGTCTATATCTGTTTTCCTTCCTACACTTCTAAACTGTCTAATCTATTAAATTAAATCTACCTACTTGCATTCATTATGCATAAATGCCTCTACAATCGACAGATGAGAGAAACGCTCAAGATCCGTTTACAACATCTAGATATAAATGTAAGTACACTTCCCTTAGCTATTACGTTAATGATTCAGATTTCAAAATTCAAAACGTTCTCATAAAAGCATGTCCCCCCCCTCTTTTTTTTTTCATCTACACGTCCAGTTGTTCCTTTGGCTAGGTGCGTGCTTCGGATTTGTACGATGCTCCTGCATCATACTCCCTTGCTTGAAAATTTTCATGAACTCCTGTTCATGAGCTCTTGCACGATCTATCCATGCTTTTGAATTGCTGCTTCATCCTCCCAACTGGAATCTTCAACTGGATGTCCCTTCCACTTGACCAAGTATTCAAAATACTCCTTTCTCCTGGTCTTTCTGCTAATCCTCTTGTCAATTATGCTTTCCATCTGCGGCTATTCAGCTACAGGCATTTGTTTTTTCCATTGAAATTCTTTCTGTTCATCTTCTACTCCTACTCCTTCAACTCTGTAAAGGTACAAATCTGCAACATTGAATATTGGTGAGATTCCGACCCCATCGATTAATTCAATCTCATATGTGTTTGCCCCAAATTTCCTTATGACCTTGCATGGTCCAATATTTTTCATCTTCAGCTTGTTATACATTGCCCTTAGGAACCTTTCCTTCCTCAGATGCATAAGAATCAGATCACCAACTTCAAATTGAATTTCTTGCCTGTGTTGATCTGCTCTACGCTTGTATTCTTGACTTGAATTCTATAATCGCTCTTTGATTCGGCTGTGAAGCTCCTTCATTCCTTCTGCAAAGTCCTCTGCACTAGCACTTCTGGATTCATCTTGTTCTGCATCTTTCAATTCAGAAACTCCCCTTGGTTGCATTCCATATACAACTTGGAATGGACTTTTCTCTGTGATTCTATTGAGTGAATCATTGTAAGGGAATTCTGCCTGTGGCAGAATGTGATCCCACTAACTGTGGTGTTCACTCACTAAGCTCCTCAGCAAATCTCCCAAGCTCCTATTTACAACCTTTGTCCGTCCATCCGTCTGAGGATGATACGTTGAGCTAAAAGACAAACTTGTCCACAAATTCTTCCATAAGGTCCTCTAGAAATGCCCTACGAACTTGGTATCTCGATCAAATATGATAATATTTGGCAAGCCGTGAAGTCTGACGACTTCCTTGAAAAACAGGTTCGCAATATGAGTTGCATCACTGGTTTTCTGGCATGGTATAAAATGTTCCATATTTGAAAATCTTTTGAATACCACAAATATCGAATCACATCCTCTTTGTGTCCTTGGCAGTCCCAATATGAAATCCATGCTCACTATGTCCCAAGACCTTTCAGGTATGGGTAATGGCTGGTATAACCCTGCGTTCTGCTTATTTCCTTTCATGTGCTGACGAATTCTACACCTATCCACAAATTTATTAACATTTGTTCTCATCCCTGGCCAATAATATGAGCTATTCAACTTTGAGAACATTTTATCATTACTGAAGTGTCTAGCCAATCCTCCACTATGTTTTTCCTTCAACAAATTCTCCCTCATGGAGCATTTTAGAATACATAGCTGATTTCCCCTGAACAATAATCCATCCTGGATCATGTATTCAGTCCATTGGCTTCTGTCTCTGAGAATTGGATTCTCATATGCCTCATATACCTCCTTTAAGTCTGGATCATCCCTATACATTTATTTGAGGTTATCAAAACTCAATGTCTTGACTCTGAATTCCTGCATAAGAAAAAATTTCCTGCTCAAAGCATCAACAAATTTGTTAGTAGTTCCAGAAATATGTTTAATCACAAAAGTAAAATTATACATGAATTCAACCCATTTAGCATGTTTTTGGTTCAACTTCTCCTGTCGAGTCATGAATTGCAAAGCGTGATTATCGTTGTACAAAACAAACTCCTTGGGAACCAAATAATGTCTCCATTTCTTTAGTGCTTGTATGACTGCATAGAATTCCTTGTCATATGTGGAGTACTTAATCTTTGCTTCATTCAGTTTTTCACTGAAATATGTGATCGGCCTATCATCTTGGCTTAAGACCACTCCAATTGCAAATCCACTCGCGTCACACCTGACCTGGAATGTCTTGTTAAAATCTGGCAAAACTAGAATTGGTTACTCAGTGATCTTCTTCTTCACCAGGTTGAAATTCTTCTCTACTTCCTCCGTCCAGTGAAAAGATTTATGTCTTTTCTTCACTGTATCCATCATCGGTGCGCTAATTCCACTAAATTTTCAGATGAATTTCCTTTAGAAGCTAGCCAAACCATGGAAGTTTCGAACTTCAAATACACTCTTCGACGATGGCCAATTCTTAATCGCCTCTATCTTTTCCAGATCCATATTGAACTCATTGGCAGAGATAACAAAACCCAAATAAATGAGTTATGTCCTTATAAATGATGATTTATTCATATTGATTAGCAATTTCTCTTGCTGTAATCTCCTCATTACTGCAGCTAAATTCTTTAAGTGTTCTGCTTCTGTCCTACTGAAAATCAATATATCATCAAGATATACAATGACGAATTTCCCAATGAAATCCTTCAGGACTTCATTCATCAACCTCATGAAAGTACTGGGCACATTCGTTAAGCCAAATGGCATGACAATCCATTCATATAGCCCTTCATTCGTCTTGAATGTTGTCTTCCATTCATCACCTTGTCTCATTCTAATATGATGATATCCACTTTTCAAATCAATCTTTGAAAAAAAATTTGCTCCACTCAAGCAATCCATCAAGTCTTCCATCCTTGGCAATGGAAACCTGTATCTGATGGTAATATTATTGATTTCCCTTGAGTCTATGCAAATCCTCCAGCCTCCATCTTTATTTGGGTTGAGCACTGTCGGAACAACGCATGGAATCAAGCTCTCCCAAATCAATCCTTTGTCCATTAAGTCCTGGACCTGTCTCTTAACTTCTTCATTTTCCTGCGGTGTCAATCTATACGCTGCTTTGTTCAGTAAACTGGCCCCAAATATAAGATCGATATGATGGATTATACTCCTGATAGGTGGCAATGAACAAGGTAGTTCGTCCACTACTATATCAGCAAATTATTCCATCAACTCCTGAATTTCTTCTGGTAGATCATCTATTCTCGTACTGGTCAAAACAATTTTGGGCTTCCTAGCCACAATAAATTATGTGTCTTCCTTCTTCTTAACCTCATCAAGAAGTTCCTTCCCACTCATGAAAAGTACAGTGTTTCTCATTTCTGTTTTCACTTCTTTATCCTTAATCGGCAGCAACATGTGCATCCTACCATTCTTCTCCAGGGTGTACGTGTTCTTTATCCCATCATGAACTACATTTATATCATATTGCCATGGTCTACCCAACAATAGATGACAAACATCCATGGGAATGACATCACATAATATTTCATCTTTATATCCTCCTATTTTAATTTCAACTAAACACTATTTAGTGACATTTACCTAATGTCCCTTTTGTATCCACGAAACTCTGTATGGGCTTGGATGTACAATAGTCTCCAGCTCTAGCTTTTCTACCATCTTTTTAGATACGAGATTGGCTGTGCTACCACCATCCACTATGACCTTGCATACTCTATCCTTAGTTTTGCAAGCAGTCCTAAACAAACTGTTTCTTTGGGTCGAGTTCTCTGGTTCCTTCTCTGGCTTCAAGAGAACTTTCATCATCATTAAGGATCTTCCGCCCTCAGCATCTTCTACCTCAAAATTCTGTCCTTGAGCTTCGGTAATGTGAGTTTCACCACCTTCTTTTTTCTTATCTGGACACTCATAGGATTTATGTCCTATTTTTCCACAAACAAAGAATTTCACTTCACCTCCTCTACCTCTTCCTCTTCCTCTGGCTCAAGGAAAAGTATTTCTATTAGCATACTGCCTTCTCTGTGAGCTTCCTCCCCTCTCAGGTTGAGTTTGAGGTTTATTCTCCTCTTCTTTAGGTTTATGAGTTCTGTCCTGGGCAATTGTCTTGCCTCTGCTTTGACTTTTGCCTCAGCCTCTTTGACCTTTCTTTCGGCTCAACTTCTCTTCAGCTTTCAGATCCATCTGATAAGCATCTTCCACATTTCGAATGGTCATCATGCTCATCTCATATTGAATGTCATATCGTAGACCATTCAATTACTTGACAACTTTTTCATCATATCTTTCCTGATGACCTGCTTTGATGTTTATCCTGTAGAATTCTTCAGTGTATTCTTTCACTGACATCAGCTTCTGTCTCAAATTCTACATCCTCTGAAACAGAGTAATTTGATAATCCCTGGGTATGAATTTGTCTTTCATTTTTGCAACCATTCTATCCCAGCTTTTGATTTTTTGCTTTCCTTTGTAGCATCTGTCATCCTACAGTTCATCCCACCATAGTGTTGCATGCCCTTTAAGTCTAGTAAATACATTTTTGACTTTCTTGTCTTCCTCGACATCCTCGTAGTCGAAGTATTTGTCTAGAGCTCTAATCCAGTCTAGAAGCTCTTCAACATACAAGTTTCCCTCATACACTGGAATGTCCATTTTTTCTTTGGCACCTATCCTTACAACAACCCTGAATAGGTGTTCTTCGGTAGCATCTTTGACTGCAACTTCTTCTCCTTCGTTTCCAGCTTCATTTTCACTTTTATTTTCACTGATATCCCCAGCATCAACTGTGTGCCTCTATGTTGTCTCCATAGCATCAATCCTGGCACGTAATTCACGCATTTCTCTTTCCACTGCCGGATCAGGTATTTGCCTATCTCTTCTTCTTGGCATTTCTCTTTCCACTGCTGGATCAGGTATTTTCCTGTCTCTTCTTCTCGACGGCATGACTGTAAAATTTTCTCCCTTCCCTCTGCTACAGAAAGAAAATAATTTGTTCTAGGCTTTGATACCAAACTGGTGTAGACCTTCAACCCTTTGTTTGAGATTCACACAAGATCATTCTAAATTCTCCTCGAGCTGAAGTGGATCCTTTAGATCCCTATTGGAACCTCACGAATCCGATCCATAGGTCCTTCATGAAAACCTGCCCTGTGCAACTTAACACCAAGAGCGAGCCTTACGTCTCCATGCGACCACAACTGGGCCTTAGCGCAAGCGCCTTTCGCAACTCGCTAGTTCGTGAGTCGATGACCCTCAACTCCTCTTTCTCCAAACGCTGATACCCGAGATGTGATACGAGTATGGCTCCTCCCTCGCTAGCACCTCTACAAATGACCACCAGCTAGGGCCTCACTCTAGCACCCCTCTCAACTCGCAACTTCGCGAGTTGGAGTGTTGAGTGCTCGTGCTCCTCCTTTGCGAAACCCCGAGGCATGATAAGTCAGAAATGGTTTGACTCCTTCCCAGGTGATGTGTGTCCACCACCTGTCACCCGCTTCCACCTTTCTCTGGGTACTTGTGGTTACGCCACCTATCAACCACACAGGCCCCACCTATCGGATGTGCCATGTGTTCGTACGATCCCTCGACGCTCGGCACTTCGTGACTTCTACAGTCGAAAAAAAATTCTTCAACCCTCGATACATGATACCCCATGAGGGTTCTAATCCAACGATTCTCCTGTGACTTGGATCCAATGATCTGGATCTCCTTCCCTACTCCTCGCAACTCGAGACTTCATGAAAACCAAGAATTTGGTCTTCCCTTCAAACTCACGAACCCCAAATTCACTAAATGATCCAACGATGTGGATTGAAATGAGATCAACGGATCTTATTGACCACGATAAACGGTTCACGTTGATTCTTGATATTAGGGTGGTGAGTTTGTCCCACTCCTAACCACCTTACAACTCCACTATATCCTATGGTTCTCGCGATTTCACGAGCTCTCCATGGAGAATTCTGACCGCCTGATTCACTCCTCAATGACTTCTGCCCAACGAATGAGTGTTCTCCCTCCTAAACTTAATTTCTATGCGACGGTTTCGATTTCCATCTCCCTTTCAACACTTCAAAGGTGTTATCACTCCTGAGCTTTCACTTGCAAACTCAAGCCTCCAAAAAAAAAATCTGCTTGCACTCCTTGCGATAAACTTTCAATTAACTTCTCATTATTTGAGTCTTCGACCCTGTGCACTTTCTACAATAGCAATCCTTCAGCCTTCACCTTAGTCGATAAATTCTAATGCCTCAACCAGCTTGTGCACACCTTGCAGGGCTTTGTACTTCACCTTCACTTCTGCTGGTATGAGAACAATGATATCTCTCCTGAGCTTTCTGAGATAAAACTCAGACCCTCGTAAACGCACACCTTATAGACGTTCACTGCACTCCTTGCAGGAATTCTCAGGGAGAGAAACAATTGAAACTCATTCTTCTTCTCTTTCTGACTTCATATATTCAACATGAAACCATACACACAACACAACATTGAAATAAATGCATAATAGAGAAACAAATCACTATAATCATACCATTTAACTAATGTAAACAGTAAGCATCATAACACCATGAAAATTGAGTCAAAGTTTCATATATTAACTCAAGTGCTCTTGTACATGGGTTCTTCTCTATAGCTCTCTACTACAACTCTCCAGCTTATGAATTTTGAATGATCATATGGTTACAATGATACAAGGGTGAGGGTGTCTATATCCGTTTTCCCTCCTACACTTCTAAACTATCTAATATATTAAATTAAATCTACCTACTTGCATTCATTACGCATAAATGCCTCTACAATCGATAGATGAGAGCAACGCTCAAGATCTGTTTACAACATCTAGATATAAATGTAAGTACACTTCCCTTAGCTATTACATTAATGCTTCAGATTTCAAAATTCAAAACGTTTTCATAAAAATGTGTCCCTTTTTTTTTTTTGTTCATCTGTGTGTCCAGTTGTTCCTTTGGCTAGGCAAGTGCTTCGACTTTGTATGATGCTCCTGCATCAATGATGTATCTAGCTCCTATGTGCTTTCCTAGTGGGTTAATAGGTCCCACGAAATCAATGGCCCATTTCTCAAATGCCTATAAGGTCAGCTATGGTGCTAAAGGCATCTCATCTCTTTTGGAAGGTTTCCCAACTCTCTGTCATACATCATAAGATTTATAATATTCCTTAGCATCTTTATGTAAAGTAGGCCACCAGAGGCCAGCTCTAATAACCTTCTACGATGTTTCTCTTCTTGCATAGTGTCCTCCTGTGATGCCTTCATGTGCTTCTGCTAGAATCAGTGGTCTTTCTACCTCTATAACACATCTCCTTAAGATCTTATCAAGTCCCATATTGTATAGTTGTCCAGCTATAAGTGAAAAATATGTAGCACGTACTACTGGTTGTTTCTTGTGGATGATTGTATAGTCACTAGGTGTCATTATTGTTGACAGGAACTGGACTATCTCGATGAAGTTATCATCAACCCTTTTGATGGTCAGCAACTATGCATCTGGTAGTGTATCCTCCAAACTAGTAGGTTCCTCTCCATGCTCCAATCGAGACAAGTGGTCAGGTCCCTTGTTCATTCTCCATGTCTTGACCACAATTTCAAAATCATATTCCTAGAATAGAAGTAACCACATGCATATCCTTCCCCCCAAGACTGGTTTGTTGACTAGGTATCTCAATGCAGAGTGATCAATGAACGTCTTAAAATGTCCTCCCAACAAGTAGTGTCAAACATTCTGCAGCATGTACACCATGGATAAACCTTCTCTCTCAGTGGTAGTGTAGTTTATCTCAGCTGTAGATATCTTCTTTCTAGCAAAGGATAACGTATGGTCAATATCTCCTACTCCTGGTTGTGCTTGTTGATACTGAGAGGGGGGTGAATCAGTATCAAGTACAATTTAAAAACCTTTTTCAACTTATACTTAAACCATTCAATTATATCCAATTATCAATGAACAATAGTATAAGAGTTACACCAATACACCACAATACACCATGCACAATATATGCAAAATAATCAATAGTTTTTGTTCAAGGGAAGTAATGACTTCCAAAGGTAGCTACAGCTTCCAAATGTAAAGGGAGGGATAAAAATCCAAGAGGAAGATAAAATCCTCCAATATCAATAGATATTTTAACTCTCTATCCTTTCCCCTTCCTTCCACCCAAGAATATATGAGAGATAATAAAACTTTACATTAAACCATCACCATCAACCAATCATCACATAGAACCTGATAATGTTTTCTGAGACTTCTTCGATTTCTGAAATTATTCAATTCTTGGAGTACTCTTGTCTTGTAGATAATGTTACTCAATGTATTCTCTGAAACTACTCTAATTTTCACTCCTTGAATCCTCCCCAAAAAGAGGTTATAGAAAGAATGGTAGACTTTATTCAATTCTGGTATGTTCAGAA
>JZKD02S1902622.1:417963-430589 GCA_000966675.3 Picea glauca | reverse complement strand
ATGTACTTCCTTTTTCAATTCACTTTGTCATCTTCAAAAATTCATTTCTCCTCAACCATGAGGATCCATGTGACGTGCCACATACCACTGGAAAAAACATGATGTATACTATCCATTCATGGGTGTTGTATATGCATGTGCATTTTCCTTCATGTCCAAATACCTTTATCAATCTTGTGGTCCAAAAGCCATGACTAGGGTTGAGATCAATGACAACAATCAATCTTCCAACGGTGCTAACACTGCTCCTAGTGAAATATATGAAGCATCAACATGCACGTGAAATTACTTGCTCCAATCTGGGAAAACCAAAATAGGCGCAGTAACCATTTTATGTTTCAGTGTGTAGAAGCTCTGCTGACATTCTTCTGTCCATTGAAACTAAAAATATCGATTTAATAACTTCTCCATAGGTGTTGTAATATGTGCATATCCCTTAATGAACTTTCTATAGTATTCAATATGTCCCAGCACAGTGCGTAGTTGTCTGACTAAGGTAGGGGGGGGGTAGATCAACGATAATGGCAATCTTGGATGGATCTACCAACAACCCCTACTTACACACAATATGCCCTAGCAACACTCCAAAGGGTAAAAAGAAGATGCACTTCTTTAGGTTTAGGGCAATCTGACATTGCCTGCACTTATCCAACATTAGTCTTAAACATTTAATATGGTTTTGTAATAAGCTAAAAATAGTCCAATCATCAAAATATGCTTCCAAATATTTATATAAAAACTCCTTGAATGCTTCGACCACCACCCTAGAAAATATGGCTGGTGCATTCTTCAATCCAAAAGTCATCACTGTGTACTGGTAGGACCCCTATTCTATTGCAAATGTGGTCTTTTGGGGATCTTCCTTGGCAATCCCAATCTGGTGATACCCTGAAAATCCATCTGTGAAGGAGTAAAATTCCCGACCTCCTACATTATCTAACACTTCGTCTGTAAATGGTGTAGTGAATGGGTCATGCAAACATGCATCATTCAAATTCCTGAGATCTACATAGATCCTGATCTCTCCTATCTTCTTATCTTATACCACCATAGGGATAATCCATTCTCACTCTTCCACAGGTTCTATGATTCCTGCTTCCAACATCTTGTCTAGTTAAATATTCACTTTCTTCTTATATTTGGGATTCAATCTGTAGGGTCTCTGCTTAATTGGTCTGGCATCTGGCTTTAAGGGAATCTTCATCTCTCCCATGGTCCATTTTATGCCCTTCATATCAGTGAACTTGGTTAAGAACAAGTCCTGATATTCATGCAATAGTTCTCTGATCTTATCAATGGTCGCATCATCCCAATAATATCCAGCATTAGAAAGATTAGGTGTTTTCTCTATTCCAATATTAACTTTCTTGATTTTGATCAACTGTCCAATGAAAGGTAGTTCGACTCCTGGTCCTTCTACATCTCTTTGTCCTTCTGTTTTTGCGATGTTCACATTCCTAGGATCATCATATTCATCAACATTGATATTGTAAAATCCTTGCAATTTCTCAAGAGGTTCGGTCCATTCATCCTCTTCTTGCTCAATAGGGAAGTTAGGTGACTCCTCAAAGACTTTTTGTCTTACAACTTGTAGAGTTTGATCTACCAAAGGGTACTGGATTTCAAATGAAAATGTAGCTACAAAGTTTTGAGTCATACCATACCAATCTGAAGTGTTGAGCCACAGTTCTTCTTGAAGATACCAATTGATAGGCATTGTGTCCATAGTGTTGATAAATGTATGCACCCATTGTTCTTGAGGAATGTTGCTCTAGGAATCATCACAACCTCGCACATGGTCCTTCAGGAAACTTTGACTTGTGTATCGAACTTCACATCCTTCTACTTGTTCTGAAAAGCACACTGCCATCAAAGTGGGACATTGCATCCAGTCCACGATGTTCTTTTTATGTGTCCCCCACCATCTTGCTGGAGTTTCTTTCAAATCCTCGTCAGTGCCAAAAATATTTGTTGTACTAGTACAATTTCTTCAAAATATGGTAATAATGTTTCTAAATGATTTAAACCATCAAATGTGGGTAGATTTCTTACTTATGTTCCAATCTAGCCAATTCTCCAGTGCTTCTTTTGAGTCCAATGAGCATGCACTGTCACTTCGCTAGCTTAAATTCCCATATTTTGTAGGGTTAATGTAATCATGTTGTCTCATTGTCAATTTATATATATTCTCTAGCTCATATGCACAGTCTTCTTCTCTGATGGGTTTTGTGTATCTTCGACCTTCATCAAGATCCAGAGGTGCAATGACCCTAAGGCCATCACCTTCAAACGTCATTATTATTTTCTTTAATTCAACAACAATGGAATTGTTGAAAGCCCAATCAATGCCTAACAACACAGGATAAGGACAATTATCATCAACTATCTCAATCACCTCGAAGTCCACAAATGTTCTTACCTCGTCGATGTCCATAGGGACATTCTCCAGTGTCCCAAAGGGGATTACTGCCTGCTGATTAGCCATCCTAAGCCTAATAGGGGAGTAAATTAACCTAGGTTTTCCCATCAGTTCTAAGGTCTACTTCGTCATAACATTGACTTATTATCCTAAGTCGAGGACCACATAATCTATATCATAATCTCCAATCTAAGAATTAAGGTGTAGTTCCTTATTTGTCCTTCTCTTTTTGGATACTTGATGTACTTATCTATTCAGTAGAGGGTCTACCTTCCCTAGTTCATACTGTCGGATCAAGTGTTGTAGTTCTTGTATGTCTCTTTCATCCTTAATCAAATCAATGAACATATACAAGAAACTAACAATATTGCTTACCTCTTTTCCTTCTCCTGGTGATGTAGACTGATCGAATGCTAGAGGCATCCCACATTCTCTCACTTTTGATTGTGCCTTTGATGAAGAAACCTAATCTCCTCCAAATTCTCTTCTTTCCTCTTCAAATATCTTATTTTCTTTCCTCGGATCAAACTCTGGTTTCTTCTCTGCAGTTCTTCTAACTCCTGATTCATCTATAGTCTTTGTTGGAGTCATCATGTCTTCTTATGTAGCAACACATCCTCTAGTGATAAAAATGACTCTAGGATCCACTTCGTGAGGTTCTGCTGAGATTAATTGTACTTGTGGGTTTCCTCGTCGTCTTTCTTGAAGTTTGGCTAATAACACGGGACAATCTTCAATGGCATGTTCAAATGAATTGCAATAGTTGCAATTGGTACAAGGGTTCTGACAGTCCCTTGAAAAATGTCTTGGTTGTGTGCAATTATAACAAATGATCTGACCTTGACCTCGACCCATACCTCCTCCTCTTCCTCTTCCTTTGAATCCACCATGAGGGTTGAAGTTTCCTCTTCCTGGGGAGTTAAACTACATAGTATTTCCTTCTTGATGTACTTCGTCTTGAATTCTATATGTGTCTCTTGATCTTTCATACAAGAGGTCATAAGCCCTACAATATTTCTCATCATGTCCCACAGATTTACAGAATGTGTAGTAAAGGTTGGTAGGTGTCTGGACATATTTTTTCATGTAATAACATTCAACAAGGTGATGTCGATTTCTACATACCTCGCACCAAGGTAGAGTAACCTGCTTCAAAGGGCTCAGAGCTCTTGTAGCCAAGTACTCATGAAATAGAGGACAGTTCTCCTTGTCATGGCCCTCTGACTTGCATCTGATACACCAAATATCTTCTATTTTATCTTTTCCCTTATCCTTCTTCATATCTTCGACCTACAGTGATAAGCTAGTTAGCTCACTCAAAATTTGACTCATACCTGAGTTGGACTCTCCCATAGGGGCTAATTCTAGTTTCATGGCGATATCCAACTCCTTAGCTTGCGAAGTGATATTTTGTTGCATCCAATGGAATCTGATGTGTGGTAAGAGGGAAACAATGAACCATTATTTATTTTTTTCATCTAAAATATGAAAACTCAAATGACCTTTCAAGGTCTTAAACCTCTTATCAAAATCCCAAACATGTTCAGCTACTCTCTGCTTGATTTCTTTCATATTTGTAATGCACTGAGACTCTGACTTGGGTTTCTTGAATTTGTCAATAGACGCAGTCTTAATGTCATTTAGCGGTTTAAGCTGTACAACTCCTTGGACAAATTTCATGTACCAACACAGTGCGTGGTCTCTCAGAGTAGTACTAAATTGAGCTCTCTTAACAACTTCATGAGTGACATTCTTAATACTCCATACAGCTTCGCATAAGAACCAATGTTGATCAAGATCTTCAAATCCATCTCCCCTAAATGTGGGTAACCTCATCTCATATGCCATAGATCTTCCTAGGGTTCTTAACTGAGTATGCACTGAACCGCTTGTACCTGTGCTTCGAGTGCTCCGATAACTTAGGTTACTCTGGTTACTTAATGCTGCTAAAACAACATGAGGAGTAATATTACTTACTTCAATAGTCTACGCAGTTCCTAAAGTTTCTAACTCTTCTCGGCGAGGTTCTTCAGTCTTCCCTTCTTCTACCCTAGCGGACTCTGAATGTTCCTTGTTCAATAAATATTCTTCTTCTCCACTGTAGAACCCTTCTTCATGTGTTGGTGGTTCATGATTCTTCTAAAACAAGTTCACTAGAGGAACTTCTCTAAATTATCTCCCACTGTGTGTGTGTCCAGCCTCTGTGTCGTTGTCGTTGTCCGAGTTCTTGAAAATTAGCTCTTTGGTCCAACCGATTACTATATCTTCAAGAGGTTCTTCTCATGTAACAACATCTTGATGTGTAACTTCATAAAGTGTAAAAATTTTCCTCTAGGTCCCTTAAAGAAATATCTCTCTGCTTGGCTATATGATTCTACTCTATCAATAGAAAACTCAGTAATGTACCCTCTAACGGTACTATCAAACTAGTGATCAAATGATCTTGACATGGTTTTATCAACTCTCTTTACCTTCTTGATCAACGTCGACGTCCAAACCACATGTGGTCTGAGTATGATTTCAAACTGGGTATCTTCTAATCTCGCTAGCCACTCATATAGCTCTTTATGAATTCCTCCAAATAAAATCTCATGTATATCGGTAAAGATATACTTTGCCAACCAATCCTCTGTGCTAATATTAGGGTTTTTGTCCTGGGCTTCTGCGAAGTCCTTTTCTTCTTTTTCTACCCACTTCTGAATCTTTGTCTTTAATGGAAACCACCTTGAAATTCCCTCAAGAAGATCCTGGTCTCAACAACAAAACCATTTTTTGGCACAGGGGCAGACCCAGGGTTCAACTCTAACATCGCACCAACAAGCCCCAACTACTGGCCCTTTCACCAACAACTGTGAAGCAGATGCAATCTCACCCAAAGTAGCAATAGGGGGTTGCAGGACACAATTGTCTACAACCAGGGGAAATGCAAGGTGGATTCAAGGAAACAACACACTACAACCTGGTTATTCTTTATCAACCTTAAGCCTACTGCGTGAACTATATCTCGGATCTAACATAATGATGAAATAACAATATAACAAGAAGCATAAGAACACAACATCAATCACACAAAACAACAAGATATACGTGGTTCACCCTCTCCCTAGGGCTACATCCACAAAACTGTGTTTCTTGATATTATAGGAAAACATATAGTTCTATCCGCGCTCTTAGCTTGCAGATATCTCTCGTGCTCCTTCTCTTTCTCTCCTCTCCCTATGCACCCAGCTGTAGGGTTGATCTTCGTACCCAGCTGAATATCTTACAACATAAACTGCTCTCACTACATAATACTTCTCTCTCAACAATAACAAAAATAACCCATCATAACATAATTGAACCCATCACAGGTCCTCTTGACCTTTATTTATACATTACAATGACTCTCAGATAACCTTAGGCTGAAAACTAGGTGTCAAAACCCTAAATACCAAAACCCTAGGTCAACTTGACCCACACTTTCAGGGCTTCGTCAGCCTGTCTGTCATTCTTTCCCGCAAGGTGCTCCAAAGCATCCATTCGTGGATTTTTTCACTTGCTGAGTTGTCCACGATCCATCTTCCTTGCTGATATTTCTTCCTCGATGTCCCCGTCTAATGAATTTATTTCTCTTACTTCACTCTGTCTTTTCTTATCTTTTGGCCACTTTGACCTAATCTCAATCAACTTGTCTTCCACACAGTTCACACTCCATGCTTCTTCCTTAACCTTCACTTTCTTCCATGACCAGGGGCCAACATAAAGGTGGGGTGGTCAGATGAATTCATCGTAGGTGGAGTGAGGCTTGTGAGTTGGAGGAGTCCAGGGTCAAATTGTAGATCACCAAAGTTTTGGGTACAAGATGTATACCCTAAACATGGGGCATGAGAGTTCGATAACACCTACCCGGGAACCCGTGGCCATAAAATTAGCTAAGTATGGAAACAAACTGTGGTTGGAATTGTGATGTGAAGATATAGATGGATATAGAATTTCTTGGTCCACCACCCCAGGAACCCGCGAGCATAAAAATGTAACCAACTATAGAACCATAAATAGATAATAGAGGGGAAGAAAAAAAGGGAAAAATGGGTAATTATAGATGAGGAAAAAGAAAGGGAGCAAAGAAATTTATACCTCACACAACAACACTTAGTATGATAATTGTCAAGTGATAGAAACACATCAATTATGGGAAAAACATTCCCAGCGATGAAATATAGCTGGAGCTCAACAGGCCTTGGTTCAAGTTTAAATAGATGTTGTATATATGAGGTAACATTTTCATATGCAAGCATATTCTAAAATCTGGAAAGTTGTAATATATGCATAATATTAAAGAGGGACATCACATCAACACATTTGTATATGATAGTGGGCTAGCACAATATTTCATTCTTACTATGATGATGCCTTAAAGAAACCAAAACAACCAACATTTTTTTTCCAATTCAAGATCGACACAAAAATATTCATCAGATCCCATAATATTATCCCATAAATGCGTTTTAATGGGAGATGTCCTCAAGCTTTCCACTTATTAATGGAAATATTTTCAAACCTGTGTGGTGAGATGTCACTAGTAAAATCATAATTAATGTGCATTAGGAAGGGGCGAAGGTGGAGGGGATGGAGGGGAGTGAAAAATGCTTTGAAAATTTTGTGAACCCAGGTGTCCGTGAACACACAAAAATTTGAAGAATCGACCAAGTATGGAAAGGAGGGGTGGTCAGATGGAGTCATCATAGGTAGAGTGAGGCTTGCAAGTTCGAGGATTCTGGGGTCAAATTGTAGATCACTAAAGTTTTGGGTGTAAGATGTATACCTCGAACACGGGGCATGAGAGTTCGATAACACCTACCCGGGAACCCGCAACCATAAAATTGGCTAAGTATGGAAACAAATGTTGGTCGGTCAGACTCGTGATGTGCAAATAGAAATGCATATAGAATTTCACAGTTAGGCACCTCGGGAACCCGCGAGCATAGAAATGTGACTAAGTATAGAACCAAAAATGGATAATAAAGGGGAAGAAGAAAAGGGAAAAATGGGTAAGTATAGAAGAGGAAAAAGAAAGGGAGAAAATAACTGTATGCCTCACACAACAACACTTAGACTGATAATTATCAAGTGATAGAAACACATCAACTATGGGAAAAACATTCTCAGCCATGAAATATAGATGGAGCTCAACAGACCCTATGACTTGGAATTCTTATATGCAAGCATATTCTTAAATATCACAAGCTTCAATATATGTACAAATTGGATAAACTATGCATATTAGAGTTTTGTAACCATACCTCTTAATCTCTGGACCTTGTACTATGATGAGGTTTCACTTCTACTTGTCGATAGTTCTTGTGAACTAAAAAACATGTGGTGTAAACGACATAAACATATTTACTGTGGCATGGTAAAATAAATAAATGAGGATATTTGTTTCCCAAACATAGCAAGAGCATAATCTATGAATCCTTACCTTCAAACTTGTCGTTGTGTTGATGTTTGTGATGATTCACTGCTCATTCCAATGTCACTTGTGAAATATTCGTTATGAACATGTCTATAATGTTCATAATTGATATGGACGTGCATTAGGTATATGCATTGTATTTGCTCTGGCACCATTGTTGGCATACCTTTTGGAAGATTGTACTCCAACTTTCTTAGTTGTGGCACATAAGGCTTCATCCTTTGTTCAATTACTCTATTATTTTTTCAATGCAACAATATAGAGAATACAATGGACATGAAGGCAAGTTGCTACGTAGACATCAAAAAGGGATGGAATACAATTTTATTTATTTCAAGGTAGCAACACATAAAATAAAATTGACATGAAGATAAGTTAATAAATAGGAAGATATGTAGTATCTAAGGAAAAAAAAGAAAAAGAGATGCAAACCAATATCATAAATATAGACTGAGTAAATGAAAAACAACTGGATATGGAATACGGGTAGAAGTATGCACCTTTGTATGTCTTCTTCTACATTTTTGGTTAATAATTCTTTGCCTTGTCCAGTTTCCCTGTTTTTTTCAATGAAGGAAAGTACAAAACACAATGAACATGAATGCAACTTGATATGTAAGGAAAAAATAATGAATATGTACATACAGTAAACAAATCAGAATCAAAGGAATAGAGTAACAAATAGTGTTAGAAGCATGTACCGTTTTTGTTTTCTTGATCCATGTCTGTGTATATATATATATATATAACAAATTGTGTCCAAAAGAAATTACACACCAGGATAAACTAAGAAGTTGGATAACTTGGTTTTGTGCAACAAGATAGATAGATATGCTTTGAGACATAGAAATATGATTTTGCAATATGTTTGATGTATATTTCATAATTCAAGTACAATACTAATTATATCATGATTAGACCAGTATGTGTCTAAGATAAAGAGGTTGTATTGGGAAATTGGCACATTCGACCATACATGGTCAATAAGTGTGTTTTGTACATGGTTTATCTTATCCAAAAGAAAGCAGAGACTGTATCTGCACATGTAGTTTTTCAATTCTTTTGTTTTGGCATTATTTTGTAGCATGTCAATATTGATGTCTCTGACAATGACAATGGTTTCGTTCAGATGCAAATGCTCTAATGCATTTGAAAGAACATTTAGTATGTTGGAGAATGTTGCATACATAGCAATATAGAGATTCAGTATTGCAATTTATGATCCATGGAAAGGTACTTTTGCGAGCACCATCTCAACATTGTTTTCTTCGAAATGCATATGGCCCAAAATTGTTACATGTTTTTTCCCTAATATCAACACCCCATGTGTAATGTAACTTGATATGAAATTGTGATTTGGAAATTGGTTGTTTTTCATTCATAATGTCATGTGTGTTTCCTGCAAGAACAAAATATCAGATTGTATTGTGTCATAGTCATTGAGTATATCATTCATATGTGCATGTAGGCTACGTATGTTAAGTGACAGAATTGATACAAATGACTTTGTTTGTATGGATTGGTAATCATATTGTAGATTCCATTTTGCGCTATTCCTAAGGTGTTGCATCTCAATATCAAATTTATGTTTGAATTTGAAGTTATCTTTTTTTAGAGCGCTTAGTAAATACAAGGAGTCTATACTTCTGACACAGGACACTACTATGTATACAAGTCCATGTATTCAAATTCCAACAGTGTCAAATGCAACACTATCAAGTGTTATCCCTTGTGATCCGTGGACTGTACATGCACATGCAAGTTAAATTGGAAACTGTTTTTGAATCTTCAGTTGACCTATCTTTGTCGATGTCGATACTAGTTTTGATATTCATAAGATAGGTGTCCAATTGCGTGTAGTGTTTGAATTATATAGATAAGACAACTTGTTTGCTTGTCGGTGGCCAATATGCAGCTCATGGAAATTAATCCAGAGGACATCAACTTTTTCTGTTTTGGTATAAGCTTTGAGTATTCCATCTGCACCATCTACCAAGCCATCCTATGAATCATAGTTGTAGGCATATATTTCAACTATCATGTCTAATTTTAGGACAAGTTGGAAAGACAAAGTGGTTGTATGTTCATGACATGGTACATATCCATGGTTGTATTCTTTGAGGTAAATTGAATTGATGATGATATCATCGCCAGACATGAGCGATGACATGTACATGCTATGCATTGCAACATTCCTATTCATGTAGAAAAGGTAAGGGAAGGTTGGTTATGTTGGTGCAGGTCGCATGCACCTTGAATTGATATATGTTAAGTCATTAGATGTTTGGCTATTTGTCCACATTCTATTCAAAATTACAATAAATTTTTCATCTGTCTGCCGCATTGTAGTATGAAATTCAAAGAATTTTATATTGTGTTTCTAGAAGTCATGAGCCATTGTTTGCATATTGACTGTAGGTTTTTCAAATATCAAAGAATCTTGGATGGGTTGTGCCTGGTATAGATCCCCACAAAACATCATGTCAATGTTTCCAAAGTATTTGGTGGTCACATGTTTTATGTTTCTCAATCGGTTGTCAATGGAATACAAGAAGCGACTTCAAATAAAATATGCCTCATCTATGAAGACAAGTTGTAGTTCATCATAAATCTTAGACAAGGTATCTAACATTTCCTTGTTGAGTGGAATAAACTGTGACTTGTTAAAAGGCATAAAAAATCCAGAGTGCACTGTTGTTCCACCTGCATTATATGCAACTTTTCTTGTGTATGCAACTATTATCCCCTTTGGTTTCATAGGGTCGGAAAAATTGTTTGAATCATAGATTCATATAAGCATTTGGAATAATGCTTTCATTGTGAATGTCTTACCTATTCCTGCCCTGCCTGTAAGGAACAATTGCACAGGAGTGTGCATGTTTAAGTGTCTTTTAATTGCAATGTCCTTTAGAATTGCTTGTTGTTCTAGATTCAACAATCATCTGACTCTGTAGTATTCGTTATTTTCAATAAATAAAGGATGTTTTGTGACTTGAAAGCCAAGATTGATACGTTTTTAAATGTCGGCTACTCGAGGATGAGGAAAATCTTCTTGCAAGTCATAGGACTCATAGAGAGTTCTAGTTGTTTTATGGTTTGTCAATGTCTCATCAACATTGTCAGGGTTTTCTAGTTCATGAACTGCACTTTCTAAATCACCCCATGTTGGATTAACATTGTATGTAAATCTAGATTCATTGGTTTGTACTATAGTATCATAAGCAATATACACAACTTCCCATGTAGGGAAGTTATGTTTTAATGTGTTTTAATTTTCATCAAATGGAACGTACAACAATATTTTTTTCTCTATAATAGTTTTCATAGTCAGTATGTTTGTTTTATTTGACAAAGCGTATTATAGAGGGTTTTTTTATTTTTGATATGGGTGCACCATTTTTTTGTAATGTGATATGAACTCTGCTAAGTAGATATGCTTAATAGGAGATGGACACTGGAGGTAATAATCAATAATAGAGAGACACAACATGTCCTATGAATTATCAGGCTCTTCTTCTAGCAAAGACGATGGTTTAAGAACAAATGTGTGTTTCTCAAGTGGAGATGTGTTTATGAAGACACATTTCGTTGAACTACAGTTGAGGGGTAGGGAAAGTGCAATGTGGACTTCTTGTTGAGCATACATTTGTTGAATATTAAGTAATTTGTTTCCAAGAGTACGTATCATTTGCATAGTATAATTATGACTTCTTTCATGTCCTTTTCATATTCTTCTGAATGCACTTGTCATAGATTTGTCTACCTTTTTCGTGTACGAGGTACAATATGATGCTGCAACATATGCATTGAGGACATATTGTGCATCTGTATTTCCATTCCACATAACTAGCATGTCCTTGGAGAAACGTTGTTCCAAATATGGGAAAGTTTTCATTTATGGAAAATTGTTGGTTATTTAAGTGTAGATTGTATGGCTTGGATGTACTCATCTTCTGTTAGATTTAGCTCTTCCAAGAAGTATTCAAATCTCATTAAGTCATCAAAGTCTCGTTGTTCTAGAAATACGAACAAAGATCTAAATTTCTCAATGAGAACATTTTCCTCTAAACTAATTAGCTCTATGATTCTTGTTGTTCTCATTAGTGGCACATGGAAGTTATATATGCAATGTGAATTTTTTTATTTTTTACAGCTTGTATGATAATGTCTATGAACTTTGGAAATTTTTGGATCCAAATGATATGTGTTGTATGTCATGTATTTGTCCACAAACTTCTCAATATGTGAGTTGATGTCCTTTCCATAGACCGTTGCACCCTCTATCCACAACAGTGCATGGTCATGCTCACTCCTGTTGAAATTACTAAGACAACTAAGAGGGGGGCTGAATCAGTTGTTACTGTGCTTAAACAATATTATGTCTATTAAAACATTTTTTCAATCTTCTCCAAGTGGCCATCAATATTATACAAGATATGAACAACAGAAATAATAAAAATCAATCACACATATGATATACACAAAGACATATTTTCACGAGGAAACCCATAAAGGGAGTGTTAACTCCCAAAATGAAACCGTCAATTTGGCCGAGTTTGGGTGGATATCATAGCTTTCAGTGGTAGCTTCAAGTCATTTTCGAGTTTTGTCGGTTCAGAAAATTTTTAGTTTTTGTCGTGGGTCTTAGGAAATAATCGAAAATAAAGTCTTCCATTTCAAAAAATGACTGTTTGCTTTCAACAGCTAACCTCATGTTTTAGAACCTATTGTGTGCTGAGGAAAGCGCTAGCT
>JZKD02S1902622.1:376344-397950 GCA_000966675.3 Picea glauca | reverse complement strand
GCTTGGTTTTCGCTTTCTTTTCTTAACTCAGAGTAGCATGCATTTTGCTTGGTTAAACAGTAGTTGCGTTGTGTGCTTAGGATAGATAGGTTATAATTAGGAGCTCCTGGTACCAGTTAACGGCATTAGATTTGTTTACCAGTTAACAGCATTAGATTTGTTTTCCAGTTAGATAGCATTAGATTTGCTTTTCTGTAGTTAGCATTAGATTTGCTTTAACATTAAATTTGTTTCCCTGTAGATAGCGTTAGATTTGTATTCCTGTAGGTAGCACTAGATTGGTTTTGAATGCCCAGAATGAATGCAGTTCAGACAGTACTCTGGGTGTCATGACTTAAATGATAATGCTGATGGTAGATGGTTAAACACAGAGTTAGAATGATTTTGTAGAATTGTGCTTTTGAACAGGAATAGCAATCTTAGCCTTTGAGCACTAGACTGTTTTTCTTCTGTTTATGATTTCATAGGAAATGCTCAGTTTTGAGTTAGTCATCAGAATTCAAATTCTTAGAATAGGTGTGTACTTTATTTTTAGGATAGCATTCGAATAAAAGACTAGACGCTTGCCTGCACATATTGTGTATCAGCTCGAAGTATACCAACCCTGGTTTGACAATTTAGTGATTCATGACACTTAAAAGCTACAATTTAGCAGCCTGACACTCCCCCTGAGATGTTACAATACTTACCAAAAATACAACAGATATTCAATAAGTACTCCCCCTGACAAGGTGAACAAATTAGATGAAAGAAGATACCCCCAACTTCTGACAAATATATTCAAATGGTGTCACTTCTAATGGTTTAGTAAGGATATCAAATATCTATTCTGTGGAAGGAATATAATTCAACTAAACAACTCTGTTTGTAACTTGTTCTCTGAGAAAATGGTATTTTATTGGTATATTCTTAGTCTTTGAATGAAGTACAGGATTCTTGTTGACACTAATGGCACTGGTGTTATCGCAATGAAGTGGGATGGGATCAATATAAGTTACCTTCAAATCTGCAAGAGTTTGTATCATCCACAAAATATGAGTGCAGCAAGTAGCAACAACAATGTACTCTGCCTCTATAGTTGATAACGAAATAGATCCCTGTTTCTTACTAAGCCATGCTACTAACGAGTCACCCAGGAAGAATGCACCTCCACTGGTGTTATTTCTCTCATCCACACAATTTTCCCAATCAGCATCTGAATAAGAAGTTAACTGAAAATTTTGCTTTCTAGGATACCATAGAACATAAGTCATTGTTCCCTTCAAATATTTGAATATCCTCTTGATAGCTGCTAAATGAATTTGTTTAGGACGGAATGATAATGACCTACCATTCCAAAAACTTGCATTATATCAGGATGAGATGTTGTGATATACAAAAGACTGCCTATCATTGATTGATATGTTCTTTGATCAACATCAGGTGAAATGTCATCTTTACTAAGCTTGCAACCAACCACCATAGGTGTACTAATAGGAGAGGAATCTTCCATCTGGAACTTTTTCAACATCTCTTTCAAATATTTTTCTTGAGAGATAAATATTCCTGTAGAACTCTGATTTACTTGTAAACCAAGAAAATATGACAGTTCTACTATCATTGACATCTCAAACTCTGTTTGCATAGAATTAGCAAACCATTGAACAAAAGAGTCATTAGTACAACCAAAAATAATGCCATCTACATAAACCAAAACAAATAATAGATCATCACCTTCAGACTTAATATATAGATTGTTGTCAACAGTACCTTTCTTGAATCCTTTGTTTTGTAAAAAATTATCCAATCTATAATATCAATATCATGGTGCTTGTTTCAGTCCATATAAAGCCTTCTTCAGCTTACAGACATAGTCAGAATTATCTGTTAGTGAAAATCCTTCAGGTTTCTCCATATATACTTCTTCTTCTAGATCTCCATTGAGAAATGTTAACTTAACATCCATCTGATATACTTTAAAGTTCTTATATGAATATGCAAGAAACATCCTGATGGCTTCCCATATTTCCACTGATGCAAAGGTTTCATCAAAATCCTATCCTTCAACTTGTGCATACCCTTTACAGACCAATCTGGCTTTATTCCTAACAATTTGTCCTTTTTCATTCATTTTATTCTTGAATACCCATTTGGAGCTTATTACATTCTTATCTTTAGGTCTAGGAACAAGCTCCCAAGTGTTGTTCTTCTCAATCTGATCAAGCTCTTCATTCATAGCTTTAATCTAATCGTCATGTTTTCTTGCTTCATCAAAAATTTTAGGTGCAATCATAGATAGGAAATAAATCTGAGATTGTTCTGAGTGTTTAATCAATTTCCTTCTTGTCTGAACTCCTTTATTCATATCTCCAATTATATGATTTTCAGGATGATTCTTTCTAGCAATTTTGAGAGGTGGTTTTGTTTTTGTCTTCTTATTTGATTATGCCTGAGTATTTGTATCTTCCTCTGAATCAGAGTCTTCTCTTTCTTATTCTTGGAGCTGTTCATCTTCAAATTCAACTATATATTATGTGGTTGATTCAACACTGCTTACATCTCGTACCGTTATTTCTTCATCAACTTCTATGTCAATACAATCAACCAATTTATGCAGCCTCTTATTATAGCATCTGTATCCTTTACTATTTGTAGCATACCCTAAGAATATACCTTCATTAGTCATGTCATCATATTTACCGATATTTTCATTATTATTCTTGATATAACACTTACTCCCAAAGAGTTTAAAATATTTGATTGAAGCAGGTCTTCCAAACCATAGTTCATAAGGAGTCTTATCACTATGTGGCTTAAGATGAGATTTGTTAAGAATATGTACAACTGTATGAATTGCTTCCACCCAATATGTCTGAGAAATATTCCTTTCATTCATCATTGATCTTGACATCTGCTAAACTTATCTATCCTGCCTCTCAACTACTCCATTTTGCTGTGGAGTCCTTGGAATAGTATACTCTCTTTTGATCCCATGTTTATCACAAAACTCTTTGAAATTCCACAAACTAAACTCTCCTCCTCTATCAAACCTTACCGCCTTCAATCTTTTTCCTGTTTGATTCTTAGTCAGAGCCTTAAAAACTTTGAATTTTTTGAATTCTTCAAACTTTTCCTTCAGAAAGGCAATCCATGTTAGTCTAGAATAATCATCAATAATCACCATGAAATAGTTTTATTTGTCTATACCTTCCTTCCTTGATAGTCCACATAAATCCATATGTACTAATTGAAGAGGTTTTTCTGTAGAAGGAAAATTCTTAGATTTAAACTATGCTCGAGTATGATTTCCTATTTGGAAAGGTTTACAAACAGAATCATATGGCTTTGATATCTTTAGAATATCTTTTACTGCCCCACTATTTCTAAGTTTGATTATATGATAAAAATTTAGGTGTCCAAGTCTCCTATTCCATAGCCAACTTTCATCATACTTGCTTAAGTGACATTCTTCTTTTTCTTCTTTTAAAACATAGACATTGTTTTATGTTCTTATGCCTTTTGCAATCAGCTGTCCTGAATTCACAGATTTTATTCTACAATCTTTAGAAGTAAAAAAAACTTCACATCCTTGGTCATAGACTTAACTGACACTAAGAAAATTATGTTTCAGACCATCTACAAACAACACATCTTGAGCTTTCCATTTTCCATTACTCAAACTTTCCATTCCTTTACCTTTTATTTTTCCTGGTGCATAGTTTCCAAAAGTTACATTCCCTAATTTTCTTTCACTTAGAGATAGAAACTTACTTTTGTCTCCAGTCATATGTTTGGAACATCCACTGTCAATATACCAGGGATTATTTTGTCTTTGGGATGATAACACTAATCCACACTTATCATCTTCTTTCTTCTTCCAAACCTTGAAATTTTCAGCAGTAGGATTCAAATCTGGCTTATAGTTCCTTAAGCTACAGTCTGTAGCTTTATGTCCATAATTATGGTAGGTGTAACATTCTGGTTCACTAATAACATATCATAATGATTTTTATGCTCATAACTATTGTTATGATTAACCTGCTTCTTTTTCCCAGCCATCACATGATTTGTAGTTGTGGTTGTTTGTTACTTGGCTATCTCAATATTTGTTGTGGTAGATAAGTATTCCTTGAGTATCTTGATTGCTCATATCTAAATCTTAAAGAACAATTTACAGCTTTGTGACCAAAGTTAGAACAAAAAAACAATATCCATAGAAAAATCCTTTGTACCTGGAAAATGGTTGTCTTCTTTGAGTGAGTCAATTTATTCCATGATGATGATTTCTTTGACCAAAAGATGTGTTTGTGTTATTTCATTGATCTACAGATTCGGTTCTAGTACTTTTTCTTTCATTCCTTCTTGGAGGTTGATTGTCTTTCTCTGTTTCTGCAGAGTGGTTGTTATCAATGATTATAGATTTGACAAACTTGATGGATTCTATGTTACTTGGTTGATCACTACTTGATCCTTCTTCATAACCCAAGACATATTTCAACTTTGGATTCCTTTGTTGATTTAGAATGGAGGTTAATTCTTCTGAGGCTTTAATACTTGACAGATTTTGGTGATACAATGCCTTAAAATTCTCCATCTCTTTTTTGTTTTTTACTATCTCTTCTTCCAAGGCTTCACATCTCGCTTTCTTCTCTGATAACTATTGTTTCAGATTTTCCTCTATTTTCTTTACCTCTTCTAACTCCACTTTTAGCAAGGAAAAGTCTTAATCAGGTTTTTAACCATTCATTTTAAACTGCATCAACAACAGTTTTTGTTTTCTCTTCTTAAATCTGAGTCTGTCAATTTCTTCCAAAGCACTGATTAATTCACCTTCCATATCCACCACAGCTTCTTCGTCATCCATGTCACCTCCTATGTGTTCATAATCAAGGTTTCCAATATCAATAAGAATAAAATCATTCACTTTGTCTTTGCAGGATGAATCGCTATCTATGTCTTCTAAGGAGTCGGCATTGTTTGCACACAAACTTTTATTTTTACTATATTTCTTAAATTTGTATTTATTTTCATCATCAGAGTTCTGGTCCTTTTTCTTGGGAGGACACTTAGATTCAAAATGACCTATCTTACCACAGTTAAAATATATGAAGGGCAACTTTCCTTGATATTTTCCTGATCCTTTCTTTAACTTTCTCACAAATTTTGCCTCAATATCATCTAATTTTGAATCAGTATTCTTGTCATCTTTAAAATATTCTTCTCTAGTGATGGATTTATCTTTGCTAATTCTCATTTCATATGCAGTAAGATTTCCTAGGATTTGATCAATAGACAGAGTTTTAAGATCATTTAATTCTTCTATTGCAGAAACTTTTGGATTAAATCTATCAAGCAAAGATCATAAAATCTTCTGAACTAAAAATGCATCTTCAATCTTCTCACCAAGACCCTTCATGGCATTCACAAGCTCTTCAACTCTTAAAAAATACTTACTAACTGTTTCATCCTCATTCATCTTTAGTTGTTCAAATTTCAATCTATATGTTTGAAGTTTGGCATCTTTTACTTTCTCATTTCCTTCATAACTGCTAATAAGTTTATCCCACATTACTTTGGCAGATTCAAGATGCATCACCTTTACAAACTCGGCTTCAGCAAGTCCATTCAAGATAGCATTCATTGCCTTTTCATTGAAGCTAAATTCTAACTTATCATATTTAGAAGATAGCACAACAGGTTTTATATATCCAGTTTCTACTACATCCCAGACATCATCACCTAAGGCCATTATGTATGTTCTCATTCTAACTTTCCAAAAGGAAAAATTTGTTCCATCAAACAGAGGAGGCTTATTGGTTGAAGTCCCTTCATGACTTGTCATGTTTAAGCTTATAGATATACCTTTAAATAAAAGGAACCAGCTCTGATACCAATTGTTGAAATTACTAAGACAACTGAGAGGGGGAGGTGAATCAGTTTTTACTGTGCTTAAACAATATTATGTCTATTAAAACATTTTTTCAATCTTCTCCAAGTGGCCATCAAGATTATACAAGATATGAACAACTGAAATAATAAACATCAATCAAACATATGATATACACAGAGACAAATATTCACGAGGAAACCCATAAAGGGAGAAAACCTCTTCTTCTTCAAATGATAGGCAGTCTTTTATGTTATGTACATCATCTATCTTTGACCACCAACTCAAAATGAGGCTACCACCTCTATTTTACAAGCTACAACTTGTTGAGAGCACCCACTAGAAGGAAGCACCAACTCCCTGAGTGTTCCAGCACCAACTAGATGGAAGCACCTACTTCCACTTATACAAGCACCAACTTGCATACAGAAAACTCTGTGTTTTCCCTAGCACCACCCTACCATCCCGTTTTCTAGCCACAACTAGATGAAAGCTACAAATTCTAGTATTCAAGCACCAACTTGAATAACAGAGGACTACATTCCTCCCTAGCACCTCCCTACCTCCCTAATTATAAATAAATGATTGAATAACCAACAATACAGATATATCAATTCTTACCACTTCTTCTCTATTCTACAATTATTCTCTGCTTCACTATTATTCTGTTATGTTCATACTTGGCTTGACTTGTTGTCTCTTTCTATATATTATTTATTTGTTCCTCTCATGCTCTTCGGTATGCGTACATTCTTCTCTCTTCACCTTTGTTGTTATGTTCAACTTATGTTTCTCATCTCTGAATTTGATCTCACACTGTGCATACTGTGATTTTCATTTCTCCCAGTTCAACTCATTTTTCCATTGATAGCAACCAACCTAACTCATTCACGGCGTATTTATTTTATACAATCCTTCCATTTAGTTACACTTCGAATCTCCAAAGAAAAGCACAAGCTACCAAATCGCCAAAAAAACCCAAGAACTATGATTCAATTCTGCTAACTGAATTGTAACTGATCAATAGTCTGTGAAGTGCAACAGTCACCCTTCACTCAAAATGCCAATTAATCAACACTGTTGGATTAAATCCGCATAGACTTGCTGACATTTCAAATATGTTCCTCACAAATTTTACCTGCTCGAACTAGCACCGGGCGTGTTTCTCCCCACATGCCCACTCATTGTGACCATACGCCAAACAAAAATCGTTTCACGATTTCACGTTTCGAGTGATTGACTGTGAGTCACCTCAATTTTACCAACTCACGAAACTATGAAATGGAGCCTAGAAACACTAGCTCCTTCCCTTCTCTTATGTTAATGTGACCATTGGCTGTGACCACAACCCTATTAAAAAAAAAGGCATTTCTCGATTTTTCATCTCCAATGTCGAGCCTAGCAACGTGATAGCTCCTCCCTTAATCCAATGATGATGTGACCTTGTCTATGAACACGGGCCAAACATTCAAGCATTTCGCAACTCACAATGTCGGAGGTTAGAGTACCTCCCTTCTTTCGATTCCCGAACTCCCGACTTCAATCACCTCAAATCAACGGTATGAGATTTCCCGTGACTCAACGATCATGATTACCTTCTACATTTTAGGATTTTGTGAGTTCCTGTATGATGTGGTCCTTGTTGACATGGTCTGAAGTTGTCCTTGATGACGTGGATCTCCTCTTGTGGCACATGTTCTTCTCTTGGATCTGACGACCCAGATTAGTCCTCGATCCAACAGTCAAGATCTCCTCTTCACAAACTCAGACTTCATATTAGATCAATGGTCCATAGACCTCTGTGATCTAACGGTCCAGGTCTTATCGTGATTTTTCATTTTGGATGTTTGAACGTGAGCCAACCCTAACTCTTCTAACTCTCGTTATCTGAAATACTCTAGATCAACGTTTCACAACCCTCTGTGATCTAATGGTCTAGATCTTATTGTGATTTCATGTTTCATGAATTCAAAGGTTAGAGCACCTCCTTCCTTTGACTCTTCAGTCAGTGAAATGATGATCTCTCTCCATGTGTCCTCTAGATCCAATGACCCGGATAATTTTGTGACTGTGGATATCGCGAGTTGGAGGATGGCTCTTGGCCATTATCCTCTTCGTAGTTATACTGGATCCAATGGTTGCTAGTCCTTTATGCTCTGATCCAACAGCTGAGGTTTAATATCCTCCTCTGTGCTCTTTTGAGTGTCCTCGTCATTATTCTTACCATCAATCTTCTGAGTGTCATCGTTGTTGTTCTTTCTATCAATGACAAACACATTCTTTTCCTGAAAGATATGCCAAAAACTTCCTCTATTCTGGAATTCAGTCACAAAATAGTAGTCTGATATTTTTCCGAAGAATGTTTCATCATGCCATATCAATTTCCTCAAAGTATTTATTCTATGCCTATAGTAGAGAGTACATGTCACTAGGTATTTTCTTATGAGGAAGTCAATGTCATCATTTTCCAATGTATCAATTTTTTTTTCCTTTTCCTGTTCCCATACAATGTAGACACCATAGCCACCAATAGATCCCAATTATGCTCTACACTTGTAAATGTGATGAAAAAGGTTGGCGGTCCCAATTGTCGGATCATTGCAAAAACAATTTTCTTGTTTTGTTGCAAATAGTGAGGAGATATGCAATTGTTTTTTATATCTATGTATGCAATATCAAATTTAAGGATTTTTTCTAGGTTTTCTTTGTACTTGACATCCTTGGCCAATAAAATTCTTCCTTGTAGCTATCCTTTTCTTATTCGCACCCACATGCAAGAGAGCACTTGCTCAATTTATTATGTGCATTGTTTTGAAAACAAATTTGTTATGTGACAAGAAAAGTCACCGCTTGAATGTAGCAGTTCCCATCGAACTATTTTTTGGTAGATGAATCGTTTTGTGATGTCACTAGGACGTGTATCTCCATAGAACAGTGTTTTGAAGTTCATTTCCTTAGAAAATTTGTCCTTGAATATTCCAAGTGGACATTGCCCTTCGGCATGTGCAATTTTTACAATCTTGTCTTTCAAGTCACGAATGCGCTGTGAGTCAATGAATCCATGTATCAATGTTTCAGCAGGTCTTTCATTCTCCGATTCATCACTTGTATCAAATTCACTAGCATTTTCGAAAGTCTGTGCAGAGTTGTCATCTCCTTCTTCAAGAAAACTATTCCAGTTATCATTTATACAAATGTTTTGTGCTTTGTACAGCGCCCTAGAACATAATTCTTTTAATTCTTTCATGACAACATGCACACACACTTTACATGTATGGTATGCATTCTTGTATTGCAAACTTCGTTTTAGAGATACAACAATTTTCATTGTATCGCTAATGAATTGTGGCAAGGATTTTTGCACATCTAGTTGGACAGGCACATTAATAATTGATCATGTTAAGCCCATTTGGGGTCGTTTATAGCCCTAGGGTCTAATTTATGCAAATGCAATTCACAGAGACACAAGTCTCTCTTCAATTTTTGTATGTGTACTTACATTTGGTAGTGGTGTATTACATCTTATTTGGTTAGGCATTGCAAAGTGTAGTAGTTTTCCATTTTCAAGTGATCGTTTCAATGGAAGACAAATATTGCCACTGGAAAATGTTTTATCATTTAGTATCAAGACGAGGTATTATGTTTGCAAGTTAGGGGTGAAATACTTAGTGTTTTTTGTGAAATTCAATTGATCGCAAACTGCACATCCAATGGAAGGAGTGTCTTTAATTTGTTTCATATAGATATTTTTTGCATCCCTCTTCCCTAGACAAGCACGCGTAGTAAGTGTTTGTTGGTTTTCATTGCTAGCAATGCATGGTGTTGGATATAGGGCACCATATGTGATTTTTTCCTCTCGGTCAATACCATGACCATTGTGAGATATGTGGTTGCACCCATTTCTCTCACGCATCTGTTTTTTCAATATGTGGTAGGTTAAATTATGGTTGCCACTGGGAACTATTTCCACTTGTTGACAAGCCATGTTGAAGGTGGAATCGAAATTTGTTATGAGCATTGCATCCTCACCATATGGATGGTGCAAATGATGATTTTCTTTGTCATTAGACATGTGATGTTTGTGTTCAACAAAGAGTGTGAAAATGCAACTGTGTTGTGCATGAACAATTTTTTTTAGGTTGTGATATGTGAGTTTTTGTCTAGAAGGAAGCGTACCAATGTATTTTTTTCTCTCACATATGACCTTTTTCAAGTTGTGATAAGTTAGTCTACGCTTTTTGTTTAAGCTCTGTATGAACTCATCACAACTTGGATGAGTTTCATTCTGATTAAATAGCATGCGACGCTTATGCAAATTTGATGCGGTTTGGGTGGCATGGACAGTGGACCCTAAACTGGTAGTATTTCTTATCAAAGGTTGATAATGGATGTGTATCGTGTTTGTTTTCAACGACAAGATGTCAATTCTTCGATCGTAGCTTGAATCAATACAGTAGGAATGGAAAGTACCATCCGACAGGGCCGACTAGACCTAAATATTTACTCTGAATATAGATAGCCATTGCAAACATAATCTACCACCCTCTACATTTCCTTTCTCATATGGAATTTCCATGTTTACAAGGTATTGTTTCCAACTTCCAACTATCGACATACTTTCTAGGAGATATGGTAAAAGGTGTTGATGCAAGAAGTTAAAATCATGTTGACTGCCACCTATAGTTGCATTGCAAAAGGATTGCAAAGTGTAAAGGCCCAACTAGTGCACATCGAACTTTGTTTCTACCAAATAGAAAATTGCATTGAACAAACTATATCCACAACTAGATGCAATAGTTGTCGCTATGGTCAATCCATGGGAGTGTATATGATGCATAATTTGTTTCCAATGTGATTAAAGGTCTGTGAAAATGAGGGAAAAGTAAATATAAGGTCCTCCAAGATTGAATATAGATAGTTTTCTATAGAGTAGTGGTTCATAATGACCACTGACAGGATTGGCATCATGGAACAAGATGCAATATGGGTCCCTAGATGCAATTCTATTGAATAGTAGATATCTTGTTTTTCTTGTTAATGACCTTATTCCAATTGATATATTCATCCACTTGGACATCCACCGTATACAAAATGTATCCCCCCAAAGCCCCCTCTCATGTGTAGGAAGAGTTGCATATGCAAACAACCACATCTTTGAAAAATACGTAGTGACAACATGTATGCCATGCAACGGGCAAAGAAAATCAGTTGCCAATTCGTATTGATATGACTCCAATGCCTCAATGTCGCCACTTTCTAAACAGGCCAAGAAATGATCTATCAATCCATGCGTAGGTCATTTGAGGAATAACGGAAATGCAACAGAACTTGAAATGCATCGAAGAGGCAATCTCTCACAGTATACGAGAATGCATCTAATCTAAAAATCCCATTGCTATGCAATACCTAGTCGATGTTGTCATGTACAATGGAGTTTGTATCTATTTCATAGTACTCAACATTTAGTACTTGCTTCATCTTTTAAGTTGTGATTTTCAAGATGTTTCTTAGCTATATTTAGATAATATGCAAATAGGGAAAAAAGAAAAATGAAAACTATAAATCCAGAACTGCATACAAATTCCGCTATGTATCCTTCAACCTTCCTCGTGACAAATTCAATGCCCCATGGTCGCTATAGCATATGAAAAACAAACAAAGTTATAGTGAAAAGTGAACCATACAGAAGAGACAATGCAAATGAAATAACATTAAGCGCTTCAGTAGACAAAGACCGAGTATTTAAGGCATATCATTTTTTGAAGTTATTCTATGTGTGCATCCTATAAGCGTTTCGGTAGACATTGTACATATTTTTACAGTCCTATTCACCATTTATTTTCATCCCCACTCTTCACAAATCAACACCAAAACAGATCTGAAATGACTTCTTGATGCCCTCCACTGAGAAAACCCATATAGATTGTATGTCAGATAAACAAAAGCAGAAGAACTAGGCATTACAGAGTTTTACCGCATGAACGAGACCAACACACAACAAAACTTCTTAAGGTTTAAATTATCTTACAACACAAAGAAGATATTCTAAGATGTTTCACTTATCTTACAACATGAAATCCAGTCTGATACAGATCAGTGAACTGGCCATTCGGATTACAAAGAACCATTTCTACAAGACGATCTCCAGATCTAAAACCGATGACGAAATATACTTTGCAAGAAACAAAGGACAACATAAAACCAATAACTAAACATGGTTTTTGATCCAGAGAATAAAAGCATGCCCTGTCACAACCTGGAAAGAAAGGATGGCAAGGTCCTGGTAGATGCTTCCTTCACAATGACAACTCTGAATTTGTTTTGTAAACCCCTTTGCATTTTTATTTTCCAAAAAGCTATGGTATGATGTTCAGGACATGGAAGTGGACATATGTGATTGGAAGGGAACAACCTGAAAAAAAAATGCACCAAACATACGGTTTTCAGAAACATAAAATATGAGGAGAAAATTTGATTTCCTTTTATATGTCAATGTGGCTGCAACAGATGTGGGTTTTGTGTCCAACATTGACATTGAAAGGGGAACAAGACGTTTTGGAAGGGAACAACCTAGAAAAAATGCACCAAACGTATGGTTTTCAGGACCGGAAAATATGAGGAGAAAATTTGATTTCCTTTTTTATATTTCACTATGGCTGTGACATAGGTGGGTTCTGTGTCGAACATTGACGGTCAAGAACAAGAACAAGACAACAGCATACCCCTATTTCTCTGGTCATAAGTAGTCACACACAAAGGTGTTCTGCAAGAGGATTTTGACTCAGGCATTCCTAGTATTCAAAATTCTTACTTGCAAACTACAAATAGTAAACAACAAACAACGAATAGGAATAAAACCATGGCACTGAAACTTACCCGTGAATGAGGAACGACAGAAGTGCAGTTCCAATTGCGGACGTAGAACCCCAACCGTGCAAACTACAACAACAGGCCCAACTGTCGATGTAAGACCCCAACCTTGCAAAGTTGAAGCAAACAAGAGCAAGCAACAAACAACAAACTAGTGAACAAGAACCAAGAGGTTCAAATGTAGCTGCAGGACCTCAACTTTGCAAAGTTGAATCAAACAACAATAAGCAACATCAAGCGAACCAACGAGCAACTATCAACCAATGAACCAATAACGTCGGTGAAGAAAATTATTGCCCAAATTCACTGCAGACAAGACTGTATCCAAAAATCGGAGGAAATTGTATTGTAACCCTTATGTTAAGGAAACATTTAAGGTTGTGATACATGTTAGGTAAACACTTAAGTCTGTTAGAACCATCGAAGGCCCTCGCGTTGTGTAAACATTTAAGAAAGAAATCAGTGTGGTAGGCATGTTTACATACGTAATAATGAAAATGCCTCTTTAAGTACGTAATAATAACAAAAAATAAAAATAATAATAATAATAATAATTCAAACAGTAGAGACCATGAAAAATTTTTTTAGTCAAACAACAAACTAATATGAAGTCAACTAATAAAAAAATGACTCTCCATGTTCAAAACTTTGGATATCTAAACATTTTAATAAAAATAGTAAAAATTCAAAAAGACCGTAGATGATCAAAAACTTTGGTATGCTAACATATAAAACAATGGAAATAGTGAAGCTGGCAATAAGACCTCAAATCTATTATCCAATGAGATCATGGCATATAAGGCTTTTTTTATTATATAAAAAATAATGTTTTTAGTTCTCTAGTTCGAACAATAGAGATGATGCAAAAAAACTTAGTCAAACGACAAACTAATATGAAGTCAACAAATTATCTATCGCTATAGTCCCTCTACACCTTCGGCAGGGACTAATAACTACAATAATAACAACTTCTTCCCATTTTTGTACTCTTATCTCCTCTATTTTTTAAATATTTTTTTTCCTTTTGATAAAAAAAACTACTCTTTCTTCATTTTTCATTTTGCTTCATTTTGTTTAATTACCAGACCCATATTTTCCCTTGTCATAGGTATCAAATTTGTCATAGGTATCAAATTATTGTCGTTAAAGATTTTGATGGAATAATATTGAGAAAAAATACAACATTATTGTGTTTGGAAGGCAATTGTTTAATAAACAACCTTGACCTCATCTTCCTCTACTTTGGCACTCACTTTTATCCATTGTTGCACTAATGTATGGAATGCGAATGCATTAATATGACTTGACATAGATTCAACTTTAACCATTTTTAATGTAAAACATTATATCATTAACAAAAGTTTTTCATTATGAAATTTTGTCCCAGTGCTTCCATATATCGAGTTTTTTTTGTCAAATCCAAATGATGAAAATGAATATTACACATAACTAAACCAATATTGGCTTTTGCTTTATCATCTCTAATTGTCCACTCCTTTAATTTTTCATATTGAGTGGTTTCATTTGAATATTTCACATTGAGTAGGTTCATTTCAATATGAATAACAATATTTTTTTATGTGGCTTTTGCTTTATCATCTCTAATTGTCCACTCCTTTAATTTTTCATATTGAGTTGTTTCATTTCAATATTTCACATTGATAATTGTCCACTCCATTAATTTTTCATATTGAGTTGTTTCATTTGAATATTTCACATTGAGTAGGTTCATTTCAATATGAATAACAACATTTTTTTAATATATTACTGTTTATTTTATTGAACACAATTGCATTTTCATTTTTCATTTATAAAAAGAAATTTTGATTATATTATTTTATATTTCTTTTTAATTTTAAAATATTTTTTTATTAATTAAAAAAATTTATTTAAAACATTCTATACCTTTTTTCTCTTTTATTATTTTAATATCATATTTCTTTTTATTTTTGAAATATTTTTTTTATTAACTAAAAACACTTATTTAAAACATTGTATACATTTCTTCCCTTTTAAAAAATCTTAGATATCTTGCCCACTTTTTATTATTACAAATTTGTAATGTGAAAAAAAAAAAAAAAAAAAAACATTATTATTTTCTCAAAACAAAAAAATATTAAAAAAATACATTATTATTTTCTTAAAACAAAAAGGACCAAGTTATAGAGTACTTTTTTTCCTATTGATATCTATAAAGAGAAATTTGAATTTGTCCTCTTAGATTTTAGAGAATTGTTGATGTACAAATTTGAATTTTTTTTTTTATTAATGATATCGATATGAAAAAAACTACATCATATTCATGGGTTACTGATAGTGAAAACACCCAAATGTCCAAGTAAAAAAGTAGACTGGAGTTTATCGACAATTTTTATGTTGGTTGGTACCTCCATCACCCTCATCATTGCCGCTGTAGTTTCCTACTATAGTGGTTTGTTTGGTTTTAAATGTAATGGTGTAACATCTTTTCGGGCATTTTTAGTGGCATCTACAAAATGTGTACTATTTATAAGGTGTATGGCTTCATGGGTGTTTCTTCCCAACCCATTTAGTGTAGATGGGGAAATTCTTTTATCAAGAAAGGTTATAAAGATTTATTTAGCAAATAAAAAAAAGTGAAGTAGTTTTTTAATTTAATATAAGTGAAGTAGTTTTTTAATTTAATATTGTATAGGTTGAAAGGACATTCATGCCAAATTAGAAATCATGATATTATGAGAACAATTTGTTTTAATTAGGTTCTAGAAGAGTTAATACTATTAGTTTACTCGAAATTCTATCTCATTAATGTGTTAACTTGACCTTGAGTTAAATAAGATGTTGATCATCAATAAGGCTTACCTTGTTTAGCCTTCATGAAATTTGATTATCCATATCACTATTCTTTGGGGAGGAAATGATTGGTGAGACTCTACCATTCCCTTATCTCTTTGAAAACTATCTTGCTTTTTTCTCTTTCTAACACTAACATCTAAGTACCCAAAATTGTAAATGTCTTTGGATTACTCACAACCACACAGTACATCATGATACATCAATTCCAATTTTGCTACTTTGAAAGAAGCAAATAAACAGTATATGGGTAAATTGGTCATATTGATGTATTTATATTTGTGCTGGAAAAATTATGCAGTCACCCTAGCTTCTACAATCAATCCTTACAAAAACCAAGCATCTTCCCACATAATACACAACCAACATCATACTAATATCTAACATAAATTAACCATTAACGAATGCCACGAGGAATTTTACTACTACATGAAAAGAAAATAAGAAACAAAACTAATAGACGGAAATAGAAATATCTTCATTAGTCAGAACATAGATTCATTTTTAGACTTATTACATCTTAGACAAATCTGGAACAATTCTCTCCTTTGTTTCTGACCCTTTTTTGTTTCTTCCTATGCGAATTGAACTCAAATTTTGTTACTCTCTTCCGAGTTGAGCCCCTACGTTGTTTTCTTTCCCCATTTAGCTTTATATTTCTTAGTACCTGAACCGTACTGACCATTCAAATTCCCCAACTATTTTTTTTTTCGGTAGTTACACAATCCACCTTCTCAAAATTGTTTTCCAAATGTTGAGTTCACGAGTGTTGCACCTCTTTCGTCACCTTGGTGAGCAAATAAGAGGTGCTTGCATGCCCAGTTGGGTCTACTGAGCAGGACAACTGTAGAAGAAAGATTTAGAGAAAGAAAAACAAAACTATAAGCAAGAATTAAACTAATAAAAACTAAAATCATAAGCATAGGGACATAGAGATAACAAGAACAAAAAGACCCATGTCACCAATGTTTGAGGCTTGATCTATTGATGAAAACAAAGCACCAAGAAGAAAGGGAACTATGAGTCCCTTCTTCCTCCAAGGGAAGGCTCTTGGACCCTCACTAGTAGCTCTTCTTACAAACAAAGAAAATGAAAATGGTGATGAAAGAACTCTTTGAAAATCCACTCAATGGAGAGGTGGACTGCTCAATGAAATGGTTCCAATGTGCTCTTGTCAAGGATGGAGTCCTTAAAACAATATAGGCAGCATAACATTACCTAGAATTCCTTGAGAAAATGAGGTGCATTCATGGATTTTTATAGAATTGCATTGGGTTATTGTGTAACTTCTTTGTAGTGTGAAAAGAGGCCATTTAGGGCATTATTAGGTCTTTGACCAGCCCACCATTCGGATCCACCACTTGAGCTGAACCATAAGTGGTTGGGAGGCTGACCATATTCATAAATGCACCGTTTAGCAAGTGTGCGTTTTTTTGCGCTAACAGCCGCGCATCGTGCGCGTATGCACGCCTTCTACGTTTATGTTCTGTGCATGTGCGCGCGCGCCCAATGTCTGCAAAGCGCTCTTCAATGTTTCACTACTTTGTATAGTTTTTTCCCTTTTCTGAATGTTGTGAGATTAATTCAAGACCATGAATGACTTCATTACTGTTTGACGATGCTGAGTTCTTGTAACCATGTGCGGACGAAATTTCAGTGATAACAAATGCCCCTTGATGGATGAGGTTAGGAGCATACGTATAGCCAAAATCCATCAATGTTTCTTCTACTGAGAATGTTGTTTGTAAGAGAGAGCAATAGTGGGATCGTTTAGAGCGATCCGTTGGAGAAAAGAGGAACCGGTAGGACCCGACCTTCTATGAGGTGCGTAAAATAGAAAACTGTGTACAAACGAGGCGGGCATGCCCCATGCTCGTGTCATGTAACTCTGGAAAAATATGACTGAAGTGTTGGTGTAGACGACTACAGTGCCCTCGGGGGTGGTCGTAATAAAGGTAGAAGACAATTCTGCAAATGAACATGCTCTTAATAGTAGGCATTGATCACGGTAATAAGTAGCAGCGATGGTGTGGGCATTGATAGCCCTGCCAAGTTCAGAGATCTTCGAAAAATAAAAAGAACTAACTGTAATAGTCGCACAGTAATACCCACCGTAACATGAGAAAGTGTTGGCGTCGAATGTTACGGGGGTCAACGACAGCAGGGAGCAATGGTGTTTCACCCTGTGTCGTCCGAGATCTCTCATTGAGTGGAGAATGAGAATCAAGATACTGTTGCCCTTCCAGAAAAATGGTGTTGATGTCGACAAAAGGGGACGCGACTCCCAGAAGTGAAGGGCTTCATGAAATCTACTGAGGTAAGGAAGTGGCAGAGGTACATGGACGAAGGCAAGAAGTGGGAAGACTCCAGATTGGCCTTGGTTAGAGGATGTATGAGATAAAAAGTAACCCCAACCATGTAACGAGGTTGAGTGTCAGGGGGATGACAAGACTGGTGATAAGTTGTGCCAGAGGTGGGACAAGGTGAACAAATTCAGAGGGTAGAGGTAAGTGACCTGTGGGGTGCTCTGAAGATATGGACGATGTCGGCAAGGGTAGATGAGAAGTAATGCTCCAACCAAGGGTGACATGGGTTGCGTGTGGCCAGAAGGAAGGAAGCAAGTTGCCAAAGGTGATGATAAAAGAAAATGTAATGACTGGAAATAAAGGCGTTTATACAATAAATAACGAATAATTTTGAGGAAAAATGTACAAATACAGAAACAAGTTCCCCAGTGTGATATGGGTGGCCCATGAAGGGCATAATTTTCTTGGAAAACTGATGAAGGGTGGGGGCCCCATTGGTGAGTTTCTGTATGAGGTAGGTAAAATGAAGGTAGGTTCGCAGATGGGCAAACTGATTGTGGATGAAATTTTGTGTCCAACGACTGGCGCCGTCAGCATAACCAATGTGGTAGGTTGTGTTAGCGTTGGAAGTTGCTCCTGTATTGCTTGCAAAAGTAGAGCCCAACGCCCATAATTTTTTATGTCATGGTTTGATAAATGGGTGATCGCATGGGTAGAGACTCGAATAGGTATCGCTTCAAAATAGGAACTGTATCTGATAACAAGGAACAAAGGAGGCCTTGACCCAACTTTAGTCAGGGAGTTGATTTAAAGATGGGCAGGCGGAAGACATGGGAGAAGGATGAATAAACTATCTCAGGGAATAGGATTTTCGGTAGCTCGTAGAGGAAAAACTTTGAATACAAGATCCGCTTGGTTCGGGGCTTCAAGAAACTGAAAGGAAGACTTGACTGGATCCTCCAATTCCAAGTCGTTCAGTGTTGAGAAGTTCATAGGGACTGTTTAGAACAACACAACTGTTACAGTGATCCAGCATACATCATCCTATAACAGTCACAACTCGACTAGATCCTCCAATTCCGAGATGCTCTAATACAGCATACACAAAGATATGAAAGAAACTGACATTCATCAGGAAAGAAGTCTCAAGAGTCCAGAAATAACCAGAACACAATTCTTCATTAAATTTTTTACAATTGGGAGTCTTCCTCAACCATCGATCGATACAAAAATACAAATACCGAGTCTATATACTCAGTGAAAATCGCCTCACGGAGGCGTGTGCGGTCATATGAAGCATGATGTCCCTTCAGCGAAATTCGGATGGATATTTCTCTGTCGGACGCCACCTTAACTATGCATGGCTCCTGCAGGGGAATTAGTTGAGCCACTAAATGTCGATCTGGCGTGTGCAGACTTTTCTGGCTAGCCAAGGACTTGGCATGACCTTTTTTCTTTGGAGACATGGGTACACAGAACCCCCTTCGGGAAGACCGCCGGCCAGGCTCTCCATATCTTGCACTTAATGCACGAAGGGAGGTTTCACCCATCTCTTCCTTACCTTCATTTAATTTTAGGCAGAAACCAGTCTTGAGATCGGATCCATGGCGCCCGGAGAACGCGATGAACCTTTCAGTGACTGGGTCCGATGCCTTTGGCCCCCTTTGCGCAGATTTTTTCATTTCCCAGGCGACCATGGGTTGTGACCTTGTGGCTACCGTTAAAGGTGCATTCGGCCTTCACGAATGGAAAGGAACTATTCCTAAAATTTGAAATCACGATGAGCGAAACATTGAGACGACTCAATCTGGTGACACGTGTCCCTCTGAGATCTGATGGTCTTGAACTCACCCGAAGCTGCTGTGGGCCCGGGCCCGGGACTCTCCCGGCATCTCGTGCATTGGAACATAACGGAGCTGCTTTTTGTTCCTTGGAGTCGCGATGGGCGAAACGCCGAGATGGCCCAATTTGCTGCCAGGTGTTCCCTTTAGATGGACAGCTGAAAATGCTTCGTGATGTCGCGGGCCCCATTTTTGGCGTTTTCGGTGCTGTCGGGGTTCGGGGTTTCATGATGCTCGAAGACATAAAAACTTCACCCCACGAACTCCCGAATGCTGAAATGGCACGGATGCACGTCGCGTGTCCTTAAGATGACCAGCCGAGGTAGCATTCTCTTCTTAACAGGGGACCGCGCTCGTTCTTAAGCTTGCTTGATGTGACCTGGTACTAGGACCGTGGGCTGGGCTTTGAAGGGTGCTTATCAGCATTTCAGGGTTCGGGGTTTCAAAAGGCGAAGAAACAGGGAATTTTACCCCTTGAACTCCCGAATGTCGATATGCCGATGTGACTGGATCCTGCGCCATGCGTCACTGGATCGGACGACCCAGATTCAGCCTTGAAATATAGGAGCTTTCCTTGATGCTATATGTCGGGTAACTTGATAGCCCCAAGACCCCAATGATCGTTGATCTACTTCGTGGATGGATCTCGGTTGTCGACAACAAAAGCTTACCCGCGCGTTTGACTCGTAACCGGAAAGGAGATCCTTCCACTGCTACGCTTGGGTGTTTCCCGGTCATTCTGCAAACCTGGGTACTTTTTTGCCTAAGACAAAAATAATCGATAACATTAGGCTCCATGGGGGATAGAGTCGTCCCTGTGATTCTCTAAGAACTCATTCTACAGCTTCAGTGCCTTGTTGTTGGGCTATGGAGTCAGGCTCAAAACACTGCATTGCTGAAAATACAGGTCAAAAAATAAAAACAAAACAAACAAAACGTTCATTCTTACAGGAGCTTATTTATGTACAGTCCTAAGCTAATAAAACACTTTACATGGGCTAGGTTAAAGAAAACTTCCACCATAGCCTTTCAAGCAGCTTCCTGGATAGAAGCTCCTTCCTTCTGTCGACGATCATTAGCGGATGGTGTAACCGTGATAGCAGAGCGGTTACACTCTTCAACTCCTCCTTACAGGCTGGAGTTTAGATGAAATAGGGCAGCTCCAAGGCATAGGGAAAATTCTACTCCATGTACTTGTAGATAGGGTCATAGAATGAGTGGAAAATTCTAGAAAATGGGCGACAAACACCTTCCTCTGCTACACAGTTGTTCACCTGTGGCTGAATATCTTTGATAAGCACAGGTTGATGGTGGACAACTGACGTAGGCTCGCTGCTCTCGGGCAGTGGTTGCTCGCTAACTGGCTCTGGACAGGAAATATTCTGCTCCTCTGGTTCGGTCTCCCCCAGGTCTGATTCGTATTCATCATAAATAGGGACCATGGGGTGGTTATGTTTGTTGATTGGATCTTCAGTATCTCTATAGTGATCAAAAGTAGGATAAGATTGTTTCTCATCATCATTATAATATATATCAAAAAGGGGTTGTCCTTCATTGATATGATCCTCCTCCAGAACAGTGATCCCGTCAAAAATTTCAGTTTCAGGGACAGCGGGACCTGCTGCTTCTGGTTGCTCATACATAATCCTTTTCTCTTTAATCCCAGGTAAAAATATATCGTGAGAAACCCCCTAGGGGAAAAGAGAAGAAACCTCTTCCACAACTAACCCCTCTTTTAAAAAGAGAGGGTCTTTGTCATCATGAGCAGAGATGCTAGGAACATCTGCTTCCACCCGATGCCCAGGTAAGCCATCTACTATAGACCACATCTGCTCTATAAACTCATAATTTTCACAAGAGGCATGTTGATCGTTATGAACATCTAAAAGAG
>JZKD02S1902622.1:348976-367106 GCA_000966675.3 Picea glauca | reverse complement strand
GATTAGCTCTGGCCATAGTGTGTTGTGAACCTGACCCTGGATGAGGGCTAGGTGGGCTGGTGCTCCCTCCTTGAGAGGAAGTGGTTCCCCTGCTTCCGTGTAAAGGAGAGCGAGTGAACAGATGACCTTGGGAAGTAGACCCAAGTAATGTAGAACCAAGCAAAGCTGATCCTAAGATAGTAGCACTTACAGGAGTGTGTGAAGGAGGTGTCGATGAGCGAGCACGACCAGATACTCCCCCTAATATAGGAGGGAGATTGAGCAAGCGTCGTGAATGATGGGGGTTCTGTGGTTCCCCTATGATGTCAGACTAACTGTGTGAATGTGTGAAAAAAGTGGTGAGAATAATATAAAAACAAGAGCCTTTGCGTTGAATGTTGACACAATATATATATCCAAATCAAACTGTAATCATATGTGCATCATACATAAAATGAGAAAGAAGCATATATATGGGTAAGTGGGTTTTGTCCGCGTGGGGGAATCAAAAGAAAGAAAATGCTCGTGTCCTAGAATACGTAACGTCCTTCCTCTCAAATATCATTGGACCTTCCAATAGTACTCAACAGTGGGGTCTGAAGTCACTAGAAGAGAAACTAATGAAGGATGAATCAATTAGTTATAATGAGGGGTAGAGGGGGAATATCTTGAAAGAGCTGGCGATATTTCCCAATAGCCACACAAAATCCAATCAAGGTGCAATTGCATCCCACAATTGCCACCTGGGTAGATGTCCTAAAGTTGGTTACTAGGTACCTTGGTCAAAGTGCGACATTTAGATTTTCGGCCTAAGAAATGGGTCATGGGATGGATCCCATCCAAGAGGTGGGTTCCTCAAGGGGGGACGCATAGAACAACTAGACCTCGGCCTTCAACCCTTCATGGATATCTCCCTGCCTTATGGTGATTGGAACACTTGACTTGGAGGATTTTTCAGTTCCCTATTTGACAACCTCTATGTTTTGACAATGTGAGAACTAGATAACGGGGAGTTAATTGGATGCCTATCCCTGAAATCCTACCTAGACTAAAAAATTTCTTTTGGCACCTCCTGTGGAGGAAAACTTAGTGATTTTTTAGAAATATTTTAGATGTAGTTGTTTTGGGAAGTTGGGGGTGCAAACCAACCTCGTTGAAAATATGGGAGTGGATAGTCTCGTAAGGAAAAAATGGGGTATTTTCGGAATCCCTTTGGAGGAAACTTACTTTGAACTCCACATTTCGAGAAGAAGTTATGTGAGTGATAAGTGACTTTTGTGTGTGAGTGAAAGTGTGTCAATTTTTAGTTAATTAGATGTCACCTTGCTGCATGTGGACTTCACTTGGTCCTTACAAGAGTTTGATTACCTAATTAACTAGTGCCTTTGGTACAACCTTGCATAATTCAAAAGCCCTAGGAAGCTAGCATGTGGACATGTGGGTCCGTTACTATCCTTTTAACTCCCTATGGTGATGTAATCTAAGAAAATCTTGAAACTATCCTAGATTGAACATGTGGGCATGTATGGGCCCGTTACAAACCTTTAAACTTCCCTAGTGTTTTGATCTAAGAAAGAAAAAAATTCAAATACTATCCTATCTTTGTAGAATGTGGGCATGTATGGGCCCGTTACAATACTAAGATGTGTTTGAAAAAGAAAACTAAGAGGGGTCTCAAGAAGGGTCGTTTTCCTCTCCTAAAGGTTTTAAATTTTTTTAAGGGAGGTGAAATTGTTTCACAATCTTTTTCTGATTCTCAAGGTTGCTCGAAGGCGCGAGAGAAGAGCATACTAAGCGATTGTAACTCAACTTCTAGTCCCAATGTGAGTTAAATGTGATTAAAAATGATTTCCACCTTATATTATGAGTCAAAACAAGCCATCCATGTGACAAAAAGCAAAGAAGGGAAATTGATTTTATCCTCCTAAGTGCCTATGTGTGTTTGACTATCCCCTTTATATGATGAGGGGACTAAGTGTGGTGCTGCTTTAAAACATGCTTGACATCATTTTTAAGAAGTCAAATGGCCTTCCCCACATCCCAACAACTTACAATGTGAAATTTTTCTCAAATGCGCGGCCCCTAGTGAAGACAGAGGTGCATAAAGCGTAGGCGCGCGAACAGAGATGAGTCAGAAAGCGCATGCACACAGAGAAAGGTTGTCACTTAAGCGCATGCATGCACAATGTGCGTCTGTGGAGTAGAATAACCTCACACTGGTGACAAACGACCGAGAAATAAAAATCCAGATGGATTTCTCTCAATTCTCCCTTGAATTGGATGGTTAGCAGGTCGGCTTAGGCCGGTTGGTGCACCTGCAAGTTAAGAAAACTAAAAGAAGAGCAAAATAAACCCGAATGAGGTAGGAAATTGATACCTTTCCCAAGTGGAGTCGCCAATATGTTGCACCTCTTTCGTCACCTTGGTGAGAAAATAAGAGGTGCTTTCATGCCTAGTTGGGTCTACTGAGTAGGAAAGTTGTAGAAGAAAGAGTTAGAGAAAGAAAAACAAAACTATAAGCAAGAATTAAACTAATAAAAACTAAAATCATAAGCATAGGGACATAGAGATAACAAGAACAAAAAGACCCATGTAACCAATGTTTGAGGCTTGATCTAATGATGAAAACAAAGCACCAAGAAGAAAGGGGACTATGAGTCCCTTCTTCCTGCAAGGGAAGGCTCTTGGACCCTCACTAGTAGCTCTTCTTACAAACAAAGAAAATGAAAATGGTGATGAAAGAACTCTTTGCAAATCCACTCAATGGAGAGGTGGATTGCTCAATGAAATGGTGCCAATGTGCTCTTGTCAAGGATGGATTCCTTAAAACAATATAGGCAGCATAACATTACTTAGAATTCCTTGAGAAAATGAGGTGCATTCATGGCTTTTTATAGCATTGCATTGGGTTATTGTGTAATTGCTTTGTAGTGTGAAAAGAGGCCATTTAGGGCATTATTGGGTCTTTGACCAGCCCACCATTCAGATCCAGCCTGGATTTGGAGGTCAAATCAGCTTGGGAGCTGAACCATAAGTGATTGGGAGGCCAACCATATTCATAAATGCGTTGTTTAGTAGGTGCACGGCTTTTTGCGCTATCAGCCGCGCATTGTGCGCATATGCGCACCTTCTACGTTTCTATTCCATGCATGTGCACGCGTGCCCAATGTCTGCAAAGCGCTCTTCAATGTTTCACTACTTTGTATAGTTTTTTCCCTTTTCTGAATGCTGTGAGATTAATTCAAGGCCATGAATGACTTCATTACTGTTTGACAATGTTGAGTTCTTGTAACCATGTGCGGACGAAATTTCAGTGATAACAATGAGATTTAAACGGTTGTGACAATTTAAACAATTCATTTTCCCACACTTATTCGACCTGCCATTTGTCATGTGGAGCTGAAAATGAATAATCCATAGCCTCTAAATACGTCACTTGGCTTTTGCAACAAAATGTTACAACAATTGTTTCAACATGTGTTGCAACAACTATTTCAACATGTGTTGAACAATTGTTACAACATGTGTGCAACAATTTTTTCAACATATGTTGCAACAATTGTTACAGCATGTGTTGCAACAATTGTTTCAACATAATGTTGCAACAATTGTTTCAGGAAATGTTACAACAAGTATTACAACAACTGTTTCAACACATTTTTGCAGCAATCGTTACAACAAAACATGTTACAACAATAGGAATTTGGCACTTATTCATTCCTATGATTTATTAGCTTAAACTTGAACATTTTTTGGGTTGATGTGGATTTATTGAGGCTAAAGATGCTCCTGCATCAGACATCCTTGGTAAGAAAAACATGAGCCCCAAATCATGTGGATGCAACTTTATATCCAACAAAGGATGGAGATCCTTCTAGGCACTCTAACTCCTTTTCAGAAACCCACAATGCATCTTCAGAGCCCATGTTTCTCCACTTGACTAAATATTCAAGATACTCTTTATTTTTGGCCTTCTTGTGAATCCTCTTCGCCAAGACTATTTCCAATTCTTCAATTGGTTTAACAGAAAGCTATTTCTTCCATTTGGCCAGGGTATCATTTTACCATTCTCGTCTCCCTCGTGAAACTTGTACAAGTCATCCACATTGAATAATGGAGAAATTTCAAAATATTTTAGTAACTGTAACTTGTATGCATTATCAGAAATGTTTGTCAAACGTTTGCATGCCCCAATTTTATTGTAGTTAAGCTTACTATACATACCTATAGGAAATATTTCCTTCTTCAAGTGTGCCATTACCATATCTCCTTCTTCAAAAAAACTTTGTCTTCTTCAAATATTTTCTTCTTATTTATATTTGATATTTCTTTGTTGTAGCTTTCCCGTAACCTACTCATGCAATTCCTGCATGCTCTCTACAAATTTTCTTGTATCAACACTCCTTTTGTTCTCCATATTGGGAAACTTAACCAAATCAACAACTCCTTTCAGTGACCTTCCATATTCAATCTAAAATGGACTCTTTCCTATAGATCTGTTAACTGAATCGTTATAAGAAAATTCATCATGTGCCAAGATCAAATCCCATTATCTTGGCTTCTCCCCATTCAAACTTCTTAACAAACTTCCAATACTTCAGATCACTGCCTCAGTTTGTTCATCCATTTGAGGATTATATGAAGAATTGTACATCAATTTGGAACCCATATTTTTCCAAAGTATCCTCCAAAAATTCTCAAGAAATCTCATATCTTTCTCAGAAGTGATACTTCTTGGCAGTCCATGTAATCTCATAATCTCTTTGAAAAATAAAACAACAACTTTATTAGCATCATTGATTTTCTTGCATGGTATGAAATGTGCCATTTTTGAAAATTTGTCCACTACAACCATCATAGATTCATGAATGTTCTACATCCTAGGAAGTCCCCAAACAAAGACCTTACTTATATCTTCCCATGACCTCTCGGGTACCGGTAGTGGTGTATACAATCATGTGTTTTGACTCCTTCCTTTAGCCGGTTGACAAATTCGACAGCACTCAACAAACTTCTTAACATCCTTGTTGATGTTAGGATAAAAGTATTTTATGTTAAATTTGGCAGCATCGACAGTCATTCTCCAATGAGAGGCCATATGGGCCACCCTAAGGCTAGCCAGGGATATTTGGAGAATCAACCAGCCTTGTGAGGTATTGAAAAAATCCAGGGAAAAACATACAACCTCTATGAGTCAAACCAAAAGTCAGGATGAACGATATGCTATGTAAGTCTAATGCAAAATTCAGGTGGAATGTACAACCTCTGTGAGCATAGACAATCTAGTGCAAAAGTCAGGGGGAATGTATAACCTCTGTGAGCATAGACAGACTAGTGCAAAAGTCAGGGGGAACGTACAACCTCTGTGAGCCTAGTCAAGCCTTGTGAGCCATGAGAAAAAGTCAAGGCATATAGCAAAATTTAGGTTGAATATAAAATTCCTATGAGCTAGAAACAAACAATATTCCTAATATTGAAAATGATATAAGTGTATTGATCTAATGCATTGGCACGTGTAACATTATCCACCATGAAGAGAATTTCAAATTGCCTTGTAAAGAGTCGAGTTGTAACTGAAGTCTCAAGTCTATTTCTATTTTAGAACTAAAGTGTAATGTTGAGCTGTAACTGAAGTCTTATGTCTAGTTCTATTTTAGAACTAAAGTGTAATGTTGAGTTGTAACTGAAGTCTTAAGTCTAGTTCTATTTTATAACTAAAGTGTAATGTTGAATTGTAACTGAAGTCTTAAGTCTAGTTCTATTTTCAAACTAAAGTGTAATGTTGAGTTGTGACTGAAGTCTCAAGTCTAGTTCTATTTTCGAACTAAAGTATTCCAGTCTCAAGTCTAGTTCTATTTTCGAACTAAAGTATAATGCTGAGTTGTAACTGAAGTCTCAAAGTCTAGTTCTATTTTCGAACTAAAGTATACTAGTCTCAAGTATAGTTCTAAGTTCGAACTAAAGTATGAAGTTGAGTTATGATTAAAGCATGAAAACAAGTTACTTTTTTGAGTCTCTCATCTTCTCCTCTTCAGCCTATATAAACAGAGGTCAACCCCTGTCTTCAACACAGTTTTGATATGCAGATTAAGGGAGAAGCAATAGAGGAGTATATCAGTGATAAAGAGGCAACATACCAAAGAAACATATCAGTGTTGTATATCATCAATAGAGGCTGCATATCATAGGCATATATTAGCAGCATATTAGTGTTGTATATCAACAATAGAAGCAGCATATCATAGGTGTATTTCAACAAGGTCTTTTAGGTCTTTGTCAGGTCAAAGTCATCTTGGAAATCTCTTTAAGAGCAAAACATTCATGGTGGATATTTGTAAGTGATCTTACATTATTAATGCAATAAAGGAATATCGTTTGTTGGGGTCTTTCTCCTTATATAGGATTTCCCTAGGGTATATGTGTTGTTGATGTGCATGATTACTTATCTACATAGTTATTTCTATTCAATTATGATTTGGTATTGTTGAAGTGTATTAAGCTGGAATCAAAGTGTTGAAGAAAATAAAAGAATTAATCCGCATAAGAAATCGAGCTCATAATTTAACATGGTATCAGAGCTTAAGGTTTGTTAAGCGTGTTGAAGTGAAGCAGAAGGTACACACAGATCCAAGAAATATTGATTAAGGTTCCAGTGTGAGGTCCGTGAAATCCTCCATTTCAGTCAAGGTCGAGGATAGGCTCGAAGGAGTTGCCAACTTCAATGTGTGGAAGCTTCGGATAAAAAATATCTTGTAGGAGCATGATCTTGAGCAGTATGTGACCACAGTGGTGGAGGAACCCACAAACAATGCAGTAAGATCAACCTTCAGGAAGATTCAAGAAAAGTCCAAGTGAATCATCTTTGACTCAGTCAAAGACAATATAATGCCTGCAATGACTTCGTTAATGACTGCCAAGGAATGTATGGATACCTTGGTGAATTTGTATGAGAAACAGGCTCCAAGTCAGAATAGGACACTTAAGCACAATGTTAAGTATTTGAATATGGATAAAGGTGAATCGATGGCATCTTTATGTTCTAGGATAGCCCAGATCAACGATCATCTTTTGGTCACATGGGTGACAGTGGACGATGATGATTTAGTGCAGGCCATTTTTTATGGTCTTCCTTCTTCATGGGAGACCTTCTTATCTAGTGTAAGTGGGAGAGAGATTCAACCCATGTTTGAGAGGTTATGGCATGATTTCCTCAAGGAGGAGAGTTGCACAACTACCAGGAGTGAGCCAACAAAAGAAGAGCACTCAGCTTTAGCATCAAGATTCAAGGGAAAGAAGAAAGGAACTTTCCAAAAAGGCTCTTAGAGGAAGCCAAACATCAAAGGTACATTCAAAGGAACATTCAAAGGAAAGAATATTGATACATCTAAGATGAAATGCTTTAGTTGTAATAAGTTGGGTCATTTTTCTAAAGATTATTGGTTTAGAAAGAAATATCCAAGGAAAGGGAAACATCATGCCTCAACTGTCGAGGATGATGAATCCAAAAGAAATCAATAAAGTCCTTCTAATGAGAAAGAAAATAGAAAATAATATTACTTGGTTTTTTCTTTATCCAGTTCAGTTTTCATAGGGCCGAAAACTTGGTTAGTAGACAGTGGTGCATCAAAACACATGACAGGGTACAAGGATATCCTCTCATATTTCGAGACAAAATATTTTGCAAAGCATGTTGATCTTGGGGATGAAAAATGTTACAAGATAGAGGTAGTAGGATCTATCTCCTTCATATTGGAATATGGGGCTAGACTTCGTATTGATGAAGTATTATATGTTCTAGGGCTCAAGAAGAATCTACTATTAGTTGCAACCCTTGAGGACAAGGGATATTGGATGTTCTTCAAGGACATGAAGAAACTACTATGTGCTAAAGGTAGCCACTTAAGTAGAACAGAACCTATTGGAACTCATAGTGGAGGACTGTACGTCATGTCAGGATAGTCAGTTCAGGCATTGGCTCATGATGCAAATAACTCTAGTGAATTGTGGCACAGAAGAATTGGACATCTTCATTACAAATCTCTTCCAGATCTACAGAACATGGTATGTGGAATGCCCTCTATTTATCTTAGTAAAAATGAAATTTGTAAGGGATGCATGCTAGGTAAAAATATAAAGAAAGCATTTCCTAGTAGTGACAATAGAGCTCAGGGCATCTTAGATCTGGTTCATTTTGATGTATGTGGTCCCATGTCATCTCCCTCACTCACTGGTTGTTTATATTATGTCATTTTTATTGATGATTACTCAAGAAAATGTTGGATATATTTCCTTAAAGCTAAAAGTGACACATTTGATAAATTCAAAGAGTATAAAGCCTTTATTGAAAAGAAGACAAGGAAACATAGCAGAATCCTTAGAACAGATAATGGAGGAGAGTTTGAATCTCTCCATTTTGAGGATTTCTGCAAGTCAGCAGGAATCAAGAGACAGTTGACCATGCCATATAACCCTCAACAAAATGGAGTTGCTGAGAGGAAAAATGGGACAATTTGTGAGGTAGCGAAAGCAATGATGTTTGACCAGTATCTGCCAAATTATTTATGGGCAGAAGCTACCTCCACTGTCATGTATATTCAGAACATGTTTCCACATGTTATATTGAAGGACAAGACTCCTGAAGAGGTTTTCTCAGGGATCAAACCTGAAGTAGGGAATCTAAAGATATTTGGGTGTCCTGTGTATATTCATTTCCCTAAGGAAAAGAGGACAAATATGGAACCCTCGAAAAATAAAGGGGTTTTTGTGGGGTACAGTGAGATTTCCAAGGATTATAGGATTTATGTACCAGGTCAGGGGAAAATAGAGGTAAGTAGATATGTGACTTTCCATGAGGAAGACACATTTAATAAATCTAGAGAGCTTCAGCATGAATCAAAAACAATTCATCCAACTTCACCCTCTTCTGAAAATGAAGAGTCAGATGATCAGAGGGAGGAACCTCGTGAAGGGCCAATTAATGAGCCCCTAGAACCTGTTGAAGTGTTAGAAAGTGTTGGCATATATTTATGGAAAAGAATGTTCTTGTCATTTATGGAAAGAACAACAACGATGACACTCAGAAGATTGATGGCAAGAACAACAGCGAGGAGAACAACATCGAGGACACTTAAAAGAGAACAGAGGAGGAGATTAAACCTCATCCGTCGAATATAAGCATGAAGGACTAGAAAATGTTGGATCCAGTATAACTATGAAGAGGACAGTGGCCAATATCCATCCTCCAACTCGTGATATGTGTAGTCGCGAAATGATATGGGTCGTTGGATCTAGAGGACATGTTGAGAGAAATCAACATGCTGATTTTATAACTGGTTATATAGTTTTGGAACTTTTGGAAATACATTTTTGGTCCATGAGTGAACTAATGGGTGTTTTGAATATGATGGATTCCTGTAACCATTTGCAGATGAAATTCCAGTGATAACAGATGCCCCCTGATGTGTGAGGTTAGGAGCATATGTATAGCTGAAATACATCAATGTTTATTATACTGAGAGTACCTTTGTAAGAAAGAATGTTGAGGGGAGTATCAAGAGAAACCCATTGGAGGGAGAGGGGAAAATGTAAGACCCAAACCTTTCATAAGGGGTGAAAAAAAAAAATTGTGTACAAACGAGGTGGGCATGCCCCATGCTCGTGTCAAGTAACACAAAAATGTGTAATACAATAACTGAAGTTGTGTGTTGACGTAGATCACTGTAGCACCCTCCAGGGCGGTTTGATAATGAAAGAGGACAATTATGATGGTGAACAAACTATGAAAATGGTAAGGACACCTGTGAGAAGTGTCGATGATACGCAGACATTGATAGTCTATAAAATTTCAGAGGTCTTTGGCATATATAAAAACAACTATAATAGTGGCAAAGTAAGACCCACCGCCACATGATAAAGTGTTGAAGTCGAATGTCGTGGGGTTCAACGACAACAGAGAGAAATGATGGTTCTCTCTGTGTCATCCAAGACTCTTCATTATAAAGGTAATGAGAGCCAAGATACTGTCGCCCTTCTGGGAATTGTGTTGATGTCGAAAGAAAGGGAAACGTGACTCCAAGAAGCAAAGGGATTCATGAAATACACAGGGTAAAATCAGGAACATGGACATAGTTGAGAGATGGGGAGACTCAATATTGCCTTTGGTTGGGGGATTTGTGAAGGATAAGTGGCAGCAATTGTGAAACTGAATCTAGTGTTAGGGGGATGACTAGATTGGGGTTAAATTGTGCCAGAGGCGTGACAAAGTAGACAAACTCAAAGATCAGGGGTACATGGGCTGCGAGATGCTCGGGGTTTATGGATGATGTCAACAGGAGTAGGAGATAATGTATGCCCCAACCAAGGGAGACATGGTTTTATTTTTTTGGAAAAGGGATTGTCGCCAAAGGTGATGACAAAAAACGACGTAATGGCTGAAAATAAAGGCTTTCTACAGTTACCAAAAAAAATAATGAATCAATTGGGAGAAGTGTATAGATACAAAAATGGGTTCCCCAGTGCAATATGTCTTGGCCTGTGAGGGTGCAAGTTGCGTGGAAAGTAGGTGGAGGGTGGGGGCCCCATAGGTGGGTTTCTGTATTAGGTGAAATGAATGGAGGACAATCTGCATATGGGAAAACTGATGGTGGATGAGATGGAGGGCTAATGATATTGAGGAGGTGCAGTAAAAAAGGAGAATCGGGACGAGATTACACAAGAGTCCATTATGGGGAAGTTAGCAAAATGAGGAGAAGGAGCATGCAGCTAATTCTCGAGAATGCAAAGACTAGGAGGACTCCCAGCCCTAGGGGGAGAAAGTAGCATGAGTGTCAAAGTGAAAGGGGGACTATGAATGGGACAACTCATGGGGGGGGAGTGCTACCGGGTGACAATACTTAAATGCAATGGAGGTGTGAGTACCGCAGAGCCGGATGGGGGGAACTTAGAGACAAATATCGGAGGGTGTGACTGGGAGATGAAATTGATATTCAGAGGGAATGATTACATGAAAGTAGTGATGTTATACCTGAAAGGGCCATGCTGATTTGTGGTGACCAAATACCTGCACACATGAACACCAAATAACTGACGTGAACAATATTTAAAGATAAAGAACATATAACGGTTATTTGATAATTTTGAGCATAAGCATGCGTACCTGAGCGTGATGTGAGAAAATGCTCCCTAAGGGCCGAGGATGGATGGTGGCCCAGGGACTGTGAGTGTGTAGGATGGATATGCTCAAGCATAAAATTTATTTAAGTACAACCTATTGACGGGTTCCTTGAGGGGGTGGCCTTCGAGAGAGGCCAGGATGTATGCACCTTTAGTGAGGCAATTTTGGATGATGTAAGGTCCATGCCATAAGGACTCGAACTTGCCATAGTTGAAGGTATCATGGGTGATATTGTAAGTGAGGATGAGGTCAACTTCGTTGAATGATCGAAGGTTGACATGGCGATCAAAGGTGTCCTTTGACAATTTTTTAGCTACCTCATTGTTCTGTAATGAAGATCAACGATCTTCATCCAACAACTCTAAGTTCAACAAATGCTACTCCATCAAAGAAGTGTCGGGTAATAGCTCGATAGCGATGTGTAATGTGGGGATTTCACATTCAATGGAGAGAGTGGCCTCGACCCCATGGACTAGATGAAATGGTGTGAAACCAGTGGAAGTTTTAACTACCGTGCAATAAGCCCACAGTGCGGAAAACAACATAAGGTGTCAATTGGTCTTATGTTTGTTCACCGTGCACTACAACATGGTTTTGAGGACCTTTTTAACCGCCTCTACCTATCCATTGGACTGAGGGTAGTATGGGGAGGAAAACTCATGGGAGAAGCCTAACCTGGAGGAGAGTTCAACGAAAATATCATTCTCAAAGTGTTTTCTGTGATTGAAGACTAGCTGTAGGGGAACTCCAAAGTGGGAGATGGAGTGGTTGAAGAAAAAATGAGTTGCATTGTCAGCAGTGTTGTTGAAGGTGGGCATGGCTTCAACCCATTTGGTGAAATAATCGATTGCCACGATGATATATTTTTGTCCATTACTAAATGGGGGGTTGCAAGTCATGAAGTTGATGCCCCATCTGCAAAAAGGGCCGATAGTAATGACTGGGTGGAGAAGAGAAGGTGGTTCTCTCGATTTGTTGGCATATAATTGACATTTGTCACATTGCTTCACAGTGTAGATGCAGTCCTGAAACAATGTGGGCCAAAAATAATTGGCTTGAATGATTTTCTGGGTGGTGTACATCCCTAAGAGGTGGCCACCGCAAGCATCGTTGTGGCAGCCATTCAAGACTCATTCAGCTTCGTCAATAGTCAAACATCAATGAATTATGGTGTCGACCCCACGGTGATATAAGATATCGTTGATAAGGAGGTAGCGAGGGGTCTGGTGCCGAATACGTCGACGATCATCCCTGGAGAGGTGGTTTCTGAAATTTTGTGTTCGGAGGTAGACGAGAAGATCTTCGTACCAAGGATCATCTGAGGGGATGTAAAAGAGATGTTTGTCGGGGAAGTCGGTATTGACGGGGGTACTAGTAGTATCGGAAGGAAATGTCATAATGAGTTCAGAAAGTATAGAGGCTTTCTTTCTCTTAGGTGTTAAAAATTTGAGGTCGTAGTCCTAGAGGATGATGATCCCTCGGGAAAATTTTCCATTAATTTTCTAGGGACTAAGCAAGTATTGCATTGGGTTGGAATCATCTATGACCATGGTAGTTCGAAGTAGGATGTAATGGTGCATTTTTTGGACTGCAAGGACAACTGCAAGTGCAAGTTTCTTTTCGTGATTGTATTTCAAGGGTGGCCCTGAAAGGTTTTTACTAACATAATAGATAACATGATCTTGGTCGTTCTCCCCTAATTGGATGAGAACTCCTTCTATGGAGATAGTTGAGGCCGATTAGTAGAGGATATAGTCATGGTTATAGTCGAGTGGACTAATCAATGGGGCATTGGAGAGGGATGCTTTGAGATCATCAAAAGAATTTTGAGCATGTTCATCACATTGGAATGGAATGTCATGGCGTAGTAAGCGAAGGAAGCCATGTGCCTGAGTAGCGTAATCAGGGACAAAGTGATGTAAAAAATTAGCTTTTCCTTGTAAGCTTTGCAGCTGGCATAAATTCTGAGGAGGGAGGATTTTCGTGATGGCCTGGACCTTGAGGGGATCTACTGTGATACCATGCTGGGAAACGATGAACCCAACGAGGCGTCCAACGGTGATGCAAAATACGCACTTGAGGGGATTCAAGTGGATATTGTACTAAAGACACTTGTGAAATACAATGCGTAAGTCATCCAGGTGTTGAATGCATTTCTTGGATCGAGCGATGAGATCGTCCAAGTAGGTGAGAATGATTTGAACCAGATCATGAAAAATGTATGTCATGGCGGGTTGGAAAGTGGCTCTAGCATTCTTGAGGCCAAAAGGCATGAAACGATATGCAAAGGTACCCCAAGGGGTAGTGAATGCGGTTTTGTATTGATCGGCTAGGTGGATCTGAATTTTTTTGTAGCCAGAGAAGTCATCCATAAAGGAAAAAGCCTCATGGCCAGCACAATCATCGATAATTTGGTCGATAAAGGGTGTTGGGAAATTGTCTTTGGGACAAACGTGATTGAGATCGCGAAAGTCCATATAGACGTGGATAGTACCCTATTTTTTGTTAATAGGGATGGGGTTGGAGACCCATAACGTATATGAGAAGGGGTATATGAACCCTGCAGTGCGTAATTTGTCAATTTCAGCTTTGATGGCCGCTGCTTTGGATGGGTGTAATGGATGTTTCTTTTGTCGTACAGGGGTAATATTAGGCCATGTGTCTATATTATGTTCGATAATAGAGGAATCAAATATGGGAATCTTTGTGTATGACCAGACAAACATTTCTTGGTATTCCTAGAAGAGAGATTTGTAAGCGATGAGTTCTTCGAGAGAGCATGCGACACTGATGGTGATTTCCTTTATGATGTTAGGTTTGATGGAAATATCAATTTTGACAGTGGGGGAAATGTTGGCCATATTACCTTCCTCAAAATCATCGAGGGCAGGGATAGGGTTTTTGAACCAGTCTATATTCCCTGATGGGATAAAATCTTCAGATTCGATTGCATAAATGGAGGTTTGGTTGAGAGGCGCAAAGGCTTTTTCTGAGAGAAAGACCACTCAATGATGGAGCGGATCCCATGGGCAATCGAGGGTCGTTAATTCCTCGAGGATGTCTTCATCGTAGTGAGACTGTCGAGAATATAGTGGATCTGGGGGAACAACATTGGTGATTGTCACCGCGTGGTTGTCTTCGGGTGGTGAAGAGGTAGGGAGGGTGATGCAAGGGGGTTGCGATGGTTTTCTCGACATGAAACAAATACTGTGGATTGAAAATGGTAGTCGAGCGTAGAATTTTTGTGGGGAAATGACTTGGAGAATTTGGGGGATTTGGGGGCAAATCCTCATAGAAATCATCCAGGAACCATGGGGGAGTAGGGACTGCCTCATGTTTTGGAGAGAAGATATGAACCACGTCAAGTGATGGGGTAGGGGTACTCACTAGTTCTACTAGAGGGGGGGGTGTAGGGTTTTGAATAAGGGCCATTTGGCAATGCCTGTATTCAATGATCGTAGGACATTGATATGTGAAATGATCAAGTGAAGGTCTCGGGATTAATGTGAATGAGAGGTAATATGTTATCGATGTTGGAGGAAGGGTTGGGCTCGTAATGTGACACTTGGTCAATAGTGACGATCTTCCCATTGTGAGGGAACATCATTGTACAAAACACAGAAGAGGCCAAAGCTTTCATCGCATACATGTAACTACGTCCAAACAAGATGTTGTAATCGAGCGGAGCATCAATAACTTCAATGTCAATGAGGATAGTTTTTCCCCCGAGTTCAACGGGGACATTTTGAAAGATCCCTTCAGGAGAGGATGGTCGTCCATCATAAGCTCACAAAGTGATGGCTGATAGTATGATCTTGGGGGAACCCAGTTTTTTCCATACAGTTTTGGACATGATGCATGTGGATGAACCTTCATCAATGATGCAGTGGTGAACTATGATGTTCCAGATTTTAACCAGTATTTGGAAAGCAACCAGAGCGGGGAGACAGGGTTCCCCACTATCAAGATCAAAGGTGACGAGGTGAGTATCAGCAGCATTGATTTCCCATAGAATGGAAAGTAATGACTTCTGTTGAACATGACAGGTTTGAAGAACTTCTAAGACTGACATGGGAGTGGGGGATTATGCCAAGTCATCGACTAGACTATAATTGTGGGCTTCCCTAGCCTGAGGTTTGGTGACATTCAGTTGTAATGGGATGCGAGGAATACAAAGGGGTGGTTCAGTATTAGGGTGAGGAATCATCAAAGGTGGGCCAGTTGTGACTGGTGCTACTTCCGAGGTAGTGGCAGTAGGCTCAAGAGGTGTGTTGTATTGACGACTGCACGTTTGTAGAAGAACTTCTTCCTCACTAATGAGGAGGATAGTTCGGTCTGTAGGAGTTCTTGGGTTTGGATAATATCCCATCTATGGTGGGGCCAGATGCATCTCTTGTTGGGTGTTCATTACCCCTTGGTCTGGTATGGGGTTTTTTAACACAGTTGGGGGGGGGGGTTGTTGCACATATTGTTGTTGGGCCTGTTGGGGAGCAGACAGTGTTGGGGGATGTGGTCCACTTCCAAACTATTTCATCCATTTAAAATCAGCAATTTGAGGAAAATGTTGGGTATAATGGCCATACTCACCGCAAAGGGCACAAGAGAAGTTGGTCCAAAGAGTGTTGTTATTCTTCCCTTGGCATTTTTTGTTATTTCCCCCTTCGGGGTTCTGGTTCCCCTGGTTCTATTTGTCCCCGGGCAATTGGTTTTGTTGGGGGTGTTTTTGGTTCCCTCCTGATCCTGGGTTATTATTATTTCAGTGTTTTCCTTTCTTTTTGGCATTGTTCGACTGATGGGTTGGATTAGCCATATTCAGCTATTCAAAATTTTGATATTGATAAATGGGAGAGGGATGAAAAAAATTAACCCCAACATGTGGTTGTCTTTGTGGAGAAACAATGGGCTGGGGAGGATCGGGAAATGGGAAGTACGAATTATGTTGTGGTAATGATCTGTAGGGTACATAGGAAGGCCTGGCGCTTTCACTAGTGCTTAGGGTGTAAGCTAAGGTAGAGGGGGTACTAGAACTTGGTTGGGTCATTGGGCACATCATGGGGGTTGGTGGGGGTCCGCTTATGGGTGGAGGAGGGGGGGGAAGAGGGTATGGTTGTTGATAGGGGGGAGGAGGATAATAAGGGGGTCCTCCATATACTGGCGGATATTGAGGTGTTCCATACATATGTGGTTGTTGGAGGTGTGGATTGTGATGTGTCATGGTACCAATCAATCCATATATTGAGTGAGACATCCCAGGTTTGTCTTGGCCAAATGGTACGACTCTCGGGGAATCAGGTAGTACTGTATATAAATATCCTGACTGTGAATAAATGAGTTTGAATTGTTGGGCCTTGTTGATGGATTCTTCCTCTGATTGGGGGAAAGTGGCAGCCACATCTTTTTCAAGGAGGGAGACAAGTGATTTGAGAAACCAGTTGAGGAATTACTACTTGGTGGCTTTTTATATGCATATACTACGTCGTCGATGCCATTTGTGAATGTGGTCATTGATGTGTGTAGAAAAGGATTTTTTTAAATCTGAGAGTAGTTCAAGACCATTGTCATGATGGATTGGGAGTTGAAATAAGGTCAAAAATTATTTGGCCAAAGATTCAAAGGTCATATGGGACCCATATTTTTCTTCTACATACCACTTGGCTGATGGGCCAGTGAGTGTGCATTGAAATAATCTCAATCGGACAAAGTCGTTCATAATTCTATTGGAGGAGCACCATAAATGAAAGTTCATGATATGGTAGGCTAGGTCATCTCCCGCTTTTCCTTCAAACTTGGGGATGTATGAAGGTAGTTTAGTAGGCATTGTAGACCATGTGGGGTCATGCAAGATAGGATCATTAGTGAGTTTAGTCATATCTGGTATGTTAAGGGAAGCCAAGTATGGTATCTGGCGTTGTGGTGGGGGGTTGATTCCAGCCATGGTGGGAATGTTTTGTGCTCCTGACCTCGAAAGAGGGTTCATCCCGGCCATGGTGTGAGTGTTATGTGTCCCTGACCCGTGAGGGGGCCAAGGTGGGGTGGTACTTCGTCCTGGGGATGAAGTGTGCCCCCCGCTTCCTTGTACAGGAAAGTGGGTGGATGGTTGATCTTGGAAAGTGGACCCAAGTAAAGTGGAACTGAGCAAAGTGGATCCTAATATAGTAGCACTCACATGAGTGTGATACGGTGAATTCGATGAGTTGGTAAGACTAGGAACTCCCCTTAGGATGGGAGGGAGATTTAGCAAGCGTCTGGAATGATGGGGATTCTGTGGGTCCCCTATGATGTCCGACTAGCAAATTGGATGTGTGCGAATGGTGATGAGAGAAAATAAAAGAACAAGAGACTTTATAATTTTTAGACCTTCGTAATATAATTCACAATTGCATGTAATCACAAGAGAATCATACATAAATCAATTGATACATAAGCATATATGTGGGTAGGTGGATTTTGTCCACGTGGGAGAAAAAAGAAAAACAAATTCTCATGTCCTAGAAGACGTAACTTCCTTCCTCTCAAATAGCACTGGACCTTCCAATAGCACTCAACAGTGGGGTCTCAAGCCACTGGAAGAGGAACTAGTGAAGGATGAAGTAATCAATTATAATGAGGGGTAGAGGGTGCATATCCTGAAAGAGCTGGCGATATTTCCCAATAGCCACACAAAATCTAATCAAGGTGCAATTGCAGCCCACAATTTCCACCTGGGTAGATGTCCTAAAATTTGGTCACTAGGTACCTCGATCAAAGTGCGACATTTAGATTTTCAGCCTAAGAAATGGGTCACAGGCTGGATCCCATCCAAGAGGTGGGTGCCTCAAGGGGGGACGCACAGAACAATTGTACCTTGACCTTCAACCCTTCACAGGTGTTAAGGTCCTAACCCGCACATAGGTAGATCAATGTATTTGGATGTAATAAAGGTCAATATTAATAATACCTTTCAATAAAATAGAATAAGGCGGATGTAAGAAGACCTAA
>JZKD02S1902622.1:323073-348966 GCA_000966675.3 Picea glauca | reverse complement strand
ATTTCGTATATCATTTATGTGTATTGTGAAGATTATGCTAGATATTTTACTGTTATTCTGTCATTTCTAGCATTTCGTTTATGTTCTGCATATTTTATATATCTGGTATCTTGCAACAGGTATCTCCCTGCCTTATGGTGTAGGAACACTTGACTTGGATGATTTAAAAGTTCCCTATTTGTCAACTTCTATTGTTTGAAGATGTGAGAACTAGATAACGGGGATTTATTTGGATGCCTATCCCTGAGATCCTACCTAGACTAAAAAATTTCTTTTGGCACCTGATGTGGAGGAAACTTAGTGAGTTTTTAGAAAAAATTTATATGTGTTTGTTTGAGAGATTGGGGGTGTGAGCCAATCTCGTTGAAATTAAGTGGGAGTTGATAGTTTCGTCAAGAAAAGGGTGGGGTGTTACAGAATCCCTTTGGATGAAACTTACTTCAGCCTCCACGTTTCAAGATGAAAACTATGTGAGTGAGTAGTGGTTTTGTGTGTGAACAAGTGAAAGTGTGCCAAATTTTTAATAAATTAGGTGTCACCTTGCTGCATGTGGACTTCGTGTGGTCCTTACAAGTCTTGATTACCTAATTAACTAAATGCCATTGGTACAACCTTGCGGAATTTTAAATTCATAGAGAACTAGAATGTGGACATATGGGTCCTTACTAATCCTTTAACTCCCTAGTGTGATTTAATATAAGAAATCTTAAAAAACTATCCTAGATTGTGGACATGTGGGCATGTATGGGCCCATTACAAAACGTTTGAACTTCCCTAGTGATTTACTCTAAGAAAGTAAATTTCAACACTATCCTATCTTTATAGAATATGGGCATGTATGGGCCCATTACAATCTTAATATGTGTTTGAAAAATAAACTAAGAGGAGTCCCGAGGGGGTTGTTGTCCTCTCTTAAAGATTTTTTCTTTTAAGGGAGATGAAATTTTCCCTCAATTGATTTTCTGATTCTCAAGGTCGCTCTATGGCGCGAGAGAAGAGCATACTAAATGATTGAGATATAATTTTTGGTCCCAATGCAAGCTTTATATGTGATTTAGAATGATTCCAACTTAACTTTAATCAAAGCAAGCCATCCATGTGGAAAAATGAAAGAAAAAAAAGGAAAAATAATGATTTTAACCCCCTAAGTGCCTATGTTTTGACTATCCCTTCATGTGGAGAGGGAATCTAAGTGTGGTGCATATTAAAATTTGCATAGAATCAAGATTAAGAAGGCTATGGGCCCTCCAAAAATCATAAAAACCCTTACAATGTCTGAATTTTTGAGCAATGCGAGGGTCATAGAGTACACAGTTGTGCATGTGGTGCCAATGCGCAACTAAAAAATGACCCTTTGGTGCAGGTGCACATAATGCACTGAGAAAAATAGTGGGTTGAGTGCACATGCATTGAAGATGTGCCTGTGAGTCGAAAGACCCGTTCACTTCAGTTACATGGCCATGAAGAAAATTTCAGATGAAATTCTCTTAGCTTAGCTTTGAATTTGGATTTTTGCAAGTAGGCTTGGGCTATTTATGGTTTCTGCAAGTTAAATAAACAACAAGAAGAGCTAAAATAACCCAAATGGGGGAGGAAATTGATACCTTTCCCCAACATAGTCGCCAATCTGTTGCACCCCTTTTGTCACCTGAATGAGAAAAATATGGATGCTTACAAACCCAGTTGGTTTAGCTAGGCAAGACAACAGTGAATGAAGGAGTTAGAAACATCAAACATAAGAAGTAATCAAAGAACTAAGCTAAGAAAAATAAAATAAACTAAACTAGAGTGCATAAGAACATTAAAACCAAAAATAAACAACACTCATGCCACCAATGGATAAGATTGTATTAGTGGGAAAACACCAAAGAGAAAGGGAGACTTATGGGTCCCTTCTTCCTCCAAGGGAGGGCTCTTGGACCCCCAAATATTGAGCTCTTATTACAAGTAAAAAACTAGAATGAAATGGTGAAGAGAATCCAAATCACATTCACTCAAGAGGTGATATGAATGGCTAAATGAAATGGTTCTTGTAGACTCTTTATGAGAAAAGAGGATTCTCCAAGAGAATATAAGCAACATAAAAATACAAATGAATTCCTTAAAAATATAGTGCACCCATGGCCTCCTTTTATAGCATAAATTTGAGGCATTATGCAACCAGTTCTTAGTGTGAACAAGGGGCCGTTTAGGGAACCCTTAGGTCTTTGACTAGCCCCCCAGTCAAACTCAGCCGAGATTTGGGTGTCAAATCGACTTGGAAGCTGAACCAAAAGTGGGTGGAAGGCCGACCAATATCATAAATGTGTCGTTCTGAGGGTTGTGTGGTTTTTTGTGTCCACAGTCGTGCATCATGCACATGTGCTCTTTTCTTGCATTTCTGGATGGTGCATGTGTATGCGCTCGCTGTGTAGTCTTAGTGCATGTTGATTTTATAATTGGTTGTATAGTTTTGGACCTTTTGGAAATGCATTTTTGGTCCATGAGTGAACTAATGGGTGTTTTGAAGATGATGGATTCCTGCAACCATTTTCGAATGAAATTCTAGTGATAACAAATTCCATGAAGGGTTTTGGTGAGAATATTGAAGATGCATTTTTAGTTCAGGAGATTTTAAGATCTCTACTTGATAGATTTAATCCAAAAGTTTCTACAATAGAAGAATTAAATGATCTTAAAAATATGTCTATTGATCAAATCCTAGGAACTCGAACTGCATATGAAATAAGAATTAGCAAAGATAAATCCATCACTAGAGAAGCATCTTTTAAAGAAGACAAGACTACTGATTCAGAATTAGATGATATTGAGGAAAAATTTATGAGAAGGTTAAAGAAAGGATTAGGAAAATATCAAGGCAAAATTCCCTCAAATGTTTTAACTATGGTAATATAGGTTATTTTGCATCTAAGTGTCCTCACAATAAAAAGGACTAGAACTATGATGATGAAAAGAAATAAAAATATAAGAAATATAGTAAAAGTTAAAGTTTATGTGCAAACAATGATGACTCCTCAAAAGACATAGACAACGATTCATCCTGCGAAGACAAAGTGAATGATTTTATGCTTATGTCTATGGGATATCTTGATGATAAACACACAGGAGGTGACATGGATGCCGAAGAATATGTGGTGGATATGGAAGGTGAATTAATCAGTGCTTTGGAAGAAATTGACAGACTCGGATTTAAGAAGAGAAAACAAAAACAATTGTTGATGCAGTTTAAAATGAATGGTAAAAAACTCGATGAAGACTTTGCCTTTCTAAAAGTGGAGTTAGAAGAGGAAAATAAAATAGAGGACATTCTGAAACAACAATTATCAGAGAATAAAGTGAGATGTGAAGCCTTGGAAGAAGAGATAGTAAAAACCAGAAAAGAGATGGAGAAGTTTAAGGCATTGTATCACCAAAATCTGTCAAGTATTAAAGCCTCAGAAGGATTAACCTACATTCTAAATCAGCAAAGGAATCCAAAGTTGAAAGATGGCTTGGGTTATGAAGAAGGATCAAGTAGTGATCAGCCAAGTAACACAGAATCCATCAAGTTTGTCAAATCTACAATCATTGACAACAACCACTATGCAGAAACAGAGAAAGATAAGAAACCGCCAAGAAGGAATGAAAGAAAAATTACCAGAACCGAATCTATAGATCAAAGAAATAACATAAACACATCTTCTGGTCAAAGAAATAATCATCGTGGAAGAAATTGACTCGCTCAAAGAAGACAACCATTTTCCAGGTACAAAGGATTTTTCTATGGATATAGTTTTTTTTGTTCTAACTTTGGTCACAAAGCTGTAAATTGTTCTTTAAGATTTAGATATGAGCGATCAAGATACTCAAGGAATAATTATCTACCACAAAAAATATTGAGACAGCTGAGTAACAAACAACCATAGACTACAAATCATGTGATGGCTAGGAAAAAGATGCAGGTTAAGCATAGCAACAGTTATGAGCATAAAAAGAATTATGATATGTTATATAGTGAACCAGAATGTTACACCTACCATAATTATGGACACAAAGTTGCAGACTGTTGTTTAAGGAACTATAAGCCCGATTTGAATCCTGCTGCTGAAAATTTCAAGGTTTGGAAGAAGGAAGAATATGATAAGTGTGGATTAGTGTTATCAGCCCAAATACAGAAGAACCCCTGGTATATTGACAGTGGATGTTCCAAACATATGACTGGAGACAAAAGTAATTTTCTAACTCTAAGTGAAAGAAAATTAGGGAATGTAACTTTTGGAAACGATGCACCAGGAAAAACAAAAGGTAAAGGAATGGTAACTCTGAGTAATGGAAAAGGGAAAGATCAATATGTGTTTTTTGTAGATGGTCTGAAACATAATATTCTTAGTGTTAGTCAAGTCTGTGACCGAGGATGTGAATTTTTTTTTACTTCTAAAGATTGTAGAATAAAATCTATGAATTCAGGACAGCTGATTGCAAAAGAAATAAGAACAGAAAACAATGTTTATGTTTTAAAAGAAGAAAAAGAAGAATGTCACTTAAGAAAGTATGATGAAAGTTGGATATGGCATAGGAGACTTGGACACCTAAATTTTGATCATATAATCAAACTTAGAACCAATGGGGAATTCAAATATCTTCTAAAGATATCAAAGCCATATGATTCTATTTGTAAACCTTGCCAAATAGGAAAGATTACTCGAACACAGTTTAAATCTAAGAATTTTCCTTCTACAGAAAAACCTCTTTAGTTAGTACATATGGATTTATGTGGACCATCAAGGAAGGAAGGTACAGGAAAATAAAACTATTTCATGTTGATTATTGATGATTATTCTAGACTAACATGGGTTTCCTTTCTGAAGGAAAATTCTAAAGCATTCGAAAAATTAAAAGTGTTTAAGGCTCTAACTGAGAATCAAACAAGAAAAATATTGAAGGCAGTAAGGTCTGATAGAGGAGGAGAGTTTAGTTCATGTAATTTCAAAGAGTTTTGTGATAAACATGGGATCAAAAGGGAGTATAATATTCCAAGGATTTCACAACAAAATGGAGTAGTTGAGAGGTAGAATAGATCAGTTCAGCAGATGGAAATATCAATGATGAATGAAAGGAATATTGCTCAGACATATTGGGTGGAAGAAATTCATACAGTTATACATATTCTTAACAAAGCTCATCTTAGGCCACACAGTGACAAGACTCCTTATGAACTATGGTTTGGAAGACCTGCTTCAATCAAACATTTTAAAGTCTTTGGGAGTAAGTGTTATATCAAGAATAATGATGAAAATATCGGTAAATATGATGGCAGGGTTGATGAAGGTATCTTCTTAGAGTATGCTACAAACAATAAAGGATACATATGATATAATAAGAGGTTGCATAAACTGGTTGATTGTATTGACATAAAAGTTGATGAAGAAATACCGGTACGAGATGTAAGCAGTGTTGAATCAACCACATAAGATATAGTTGAAGATGAAGATGAACAGGTCCAAGAATCAAAAAGAGAAGATTTTGATTCAGAGGAAGATAGAAATACTTAGGCAGACTCAAATAAGAAGACAGAAAGAAAACCACCTCTCAGAATTGTTAGAAAGAATCATCCTGAAAATTAGATAATTGGAGATATGAATAAAACAGTTCAAACAAGAAGTAAATTGATTAAAGACTCATAACAATCTCAAATTGATTTCCTATCTATGATTGAACCTAAAACTTTTGATGAAGAAAGAAAGAATGACGATTGTATTAGAGCTATGAATGAAGAGCTTGATCAGATTGAGAAGAAAAACACTTGGGATCTTGTTCCTATACCTGAAGATAAGAATGTAATAGGCTACAAATGGGTATTCAAGAATAAAATGAATGAAAAAGGAAAAATTGTTAGGAATAAATCCAGATTGGTATGTAAAGGGTCTGCACAAGTTGAAGGACATGATTTTGATGAAACCTTTGCACCAGTGGAAATATTGGAAGCCATCAGGATGTTTCTTGCATATTCATGTCATAAGAAATTTAAAGTATATCAGATGGATGTTAAGTCAGCATTTCTCAATGGATATCTAGAAGAAGAAGTATATATGGAGAAACCTAAAGGATTTTCACTAACAGATAATTCTGACTATGTCTGTAAGATGAAGAAGGCTTTATATGGACTGAAACAAGCACCATGAGCTTGGTATTATAGATTGGATAAATGTTTACAAGACAAAGGGTTCAAGAAAGGTATTGTTGACAACAATCTATATATTAAGTCTGAAGGTGATGATCTATTAGTGTTTTTGGTTTATGTAGATGACATTATTTTTGGTTGTACTAATGACTCTTTTGTTCAGTGGTTTTCTAATTCTATCCAAACACAGTTTGAGATGTCAATGATAGGAGAACTGTCATATTTTCTTGGTTTATAGGTAAATCAGAGTTCTACAGGAATATTTATCTCTCAAGAAAAATATTTGAATAAGATGTTGAAAAAGTTCCATATGGAATATTCCTCTCCTGTTAGTACACCTATGGTGGTTGGTTGCAAGATCAATAAAGATGACATTTCACCTGATGTTGATCAAAGAACATATCGATCAATGATAAGCAGTCTTCTATACATCATAGCATCTCGTCTTGATATAATGCAAGTTGTTGGAATGGTAGGTCGTTATCGGTCCACTCCTAAACAAAGTCATTTAGCAGTTGTCAAGAGGATATTCAAATATTTGAAGGGCACAATGAATTATGGTCTGTGGTATCCTAGAAATTAGAATTTTTAGTTAACTTCTTATTCAAATGTTGATTGGGAAAATGGTGTGGATGAGAGAAAGAGCACAAGTGGAGGTTCATTCTTCCTGGGTGACTGATTAGTAGCATGGATTAGTAAGAATCAAGGATATATTTCCTTATCAACTACAGAGGCAGAGTACATTGTTGTTGCTACTTGTTGCACTCAGATTTTATGGATGATACAAACTCTTGCAGATTTGAAGGTAACTTATACCGATCCCATCCCACTTCACTGTGATAACACGAGTTCCATTAGTGTCTCCAAGAATCCTTTACTTCATTCAAAGACTAAGCATATACCAATAAATTACCATTTTCTCAGAGAACAAGTGACAAACAGAGTTGTTTAGTTGAATTATATTCCTTCCACAGAATAGATCGTTGATATATTTACTAAACCATTAGTAGTGACACCATTTGAATATCTTCGTCAGACATTGGGGGTCATATATTCTTTCATCTAATATGTTCACCTTGTCAGGGGGAGTACTTATTGAATATATGTTGTATTTTTGGTAAGTATTGTAACAGCTCAGGGGGAGTATATTTTCTTTGACATTGATGTCAAAGGGGGAGAAAATTTGTGCTTAGTTGTAAAATTTGTGGTTAGTTTTCTGGATGCTATAGCAAATCAGTGCAGGTGCAACCTTTCAGAGCTGCTATCAATGCCAAAGGGGGATATTGTTGGCATATCTTTCAGGAAAAGAATGTTCTTTTCATTGATGGAAAGAACAACAATAATGACACTCAAAAGATTGATGGCAAGAACAATAGCAAGGAGAACAACAACAAGGACACTCAAAAAAGAACAGAGGAGGAGATTAAACCTCAGTCGTCGGATCAGAGCATGAACGACTAGCAACCGTTGGATCTAGTATAACTGCGAAGAGGATAATGGCAGAGAGCCATCCTCCAACTCCCGATATGCAGAGTCGTGAAATGATCTGGGTCATTGGATCCAGAGGACACGTGGCGAGAGATCATCATTTTGTTGACTGAAGAGTCAAAGGAAGGAGGTGCTCTAACCTTTGAAGTCACGAAACACAAAATCATGATAAGATCTGGACCGATAGATCATAGAGGGATGTGGATCATTGATCTAGAGTATTTCGGATATCGGGAGTTAGAAGAGTAAGGGTTGGCTCACGTTCAAACATCCTAAATGAAAAATCGTGATAAGACATGGACCATTAGATCACAGAGGGCTATGGACCATTGATCTGTTATGAAGTCGGATTTCACAAAGAGGAGATCTTGACCATTGGATCGAGGACTAATCTGGGCCATCAGATCTAGGAGAAGAACATGTGCCATGAGAGGCAATCCACAACAGCAAGGAAAGTTGTAGACCATGTCAGCAAGGACCACATCAGACAGGAACTCGTGAAATCCTAAAATGCAGAAGGTAATCACAACCGTTGAGTAACGAGAAATCTGAGACCTTTGATCTAAGGTGATTGAAGTCAAGAATTCGAGAATCGAAACAAGGGAGGTTCTCTAACTTCCAACATTGTGAGTCGTGAAGTCACGAAACACTCAAATGTTTGGCGTGTGGTCATAGCCAAGGTCACATCATCGTTGGATTAAGGGAGGAGCTATCACATTGCTAGGCTCCACATCGGAGATGAAAAATCGCAAAATGCCTTTTTTTTAATAGGGATGTGGTCATAGCCAATGGTAACATTAGTGGAAGAGAAGGGAAGGATATAGTGTTGCTAAGCTCCATTTCAGAGTTTCACAAGTTGGGAAAATCGAGGTGACTCACAATCAATCACCCGAAACGCAAAATTGCGAAACGAGTTGTGTTTGGCGTATGGTCACAACGAGTGGGCATGTGGGGAGAAACACGCTCGGTGCTAGTTTGAGTAGGTAAAGTTCACAAGGAACATATTTGAAAGGTCAACAAGTCTCTACAGATTTAATCCAACGGTGTTGATTAATCGACATTTTGAGCGAAGGGTGACTGTTGCACTTCAGAGACTATTGATCAGTTACAATTCAGTTACCAGAACTAAATCATAGTTCTTAGGTTTTTTTTGTGATTCAGTTGCTTGTGCGTTTATTTGGAGATTCGAAGTGTAAATAAATGGAAGGATTGTATAAAATAAATACGCCATTATTGAGTTAGGTTGGTTGTTCTCACTGGAAAAATGAGTTGAACTGGGAGAAAGGAAAATCATAGTATGCATAGTGTGAGATCGAACTCAGAGATGAAAAACAAAAGATGAACAGAATAGAAAAGGTGAAGAGAAAAGAATGTACACATACCAAAGAGCATGATAGGAATAGAGAAAGAACAGACAGAAATAGACAACAAGTCAATCCAAGTATGAACATAACAAAAGAATAGTGAAGCAGAGAAAAAATGCAAAACAAAGAATAAGTGGTAAGAATTGATATATCTGTATTGTTGGTTATTCAATCATTTATTTATAATCAGAGAAGTAGGGAGGTTCTATGGAGGACTGTAGTCCTCTGTTATTCAAGTTGGTGCTTGAATACTGGAAGTTGTAGCTTTCATATAGTTGTGGATAGAAAAAAGGGTGGCAGGGTGGTGCTAGGGAAAACACAGAGTTTTATGTATGCAAGTTGGTGCCTGTATAAGTGGAAGTAGGTGCTTCCATCCAGTTGGTGCTGGAACACTTAGGGAGTTGGTGCTTCCTTCTAGTGGGTGCTAGAGAAACCAGAGATTTGGTGCTCTCAGCAAGTTGCATCTTGTAAAACAGAGGTGGTAGCCTCATTTTGAGTTGGTGATCAAAGATAGATGATGTACAGAACATAAAATACTACCTATCATTCGAAGAAGAAGAGGTTTTCTCCCTTTATGGGTTTCCTCGTGAAAATATGTCTCTGTGTATATCATATGTGTGATTGATGTTTAATATTTTTGTTGTTCATATCTTCTATAATATTGATGGCCACTTGGAGAAGATTGAAAAAATGTTTTAATAGACATAATATTGTTTAAGCACAGTAACAATTGATTCACCCCCCCTCTCAGTTGTCTTAGTAATTTCAAAAGAAAGATATCTTGAAGAAACTCCAGCCAAAAGGAAGCTAGGGTGGCTTAAAAAAACAATGCAGTTAGAAGAAAGGATAGTTTCTCCCAAAGGAACTTTCAGGGAAAGGAAGAGGCCTCATAGGTTTGGAGGCTATGTTGCACTGATGAGCAGCATTAGTGATGTCAAACCTTCTTCACTTGAAGAAGCAGATAAATTACAAGTATGGAAGGATTCCATGCTTGAGGAATACATGTCTATTATAAAGAACAATGTTTGGGACAGTGTGCCGAGGCCAAAAGAAAAATCAGTGGTTTCTTCCAAATGCATCTATAAGATCAAACATGCAGTTGATGGAAGTGTGGAAAAATTCAAAGAAATATTTGTAGCCAAAGGCTTCACTCAGAAATAAGGAATCGACTATGAAGAGACTTTTTCCCCTGTAGCCAGGTATACCTCCATTCAAACTATTATTATACCTCCATTCAAACTATTATTGCTTTAGCTCTCGTTCTTGGTTGGAAGCTATATCAGATGGATGTAAAAAAAACATTCTTGAATGGAAAGATTGAATAGGAGGTCTTTGCGGAACAACCAGATGGTTTTTTACTGCATAATAAAGGAACTCATGTATGCGAGCTAAGGAAGGCCTTGTATGGTCTTAATTAGGCTCCCATAGTTTGGTATGACAATATTGATGGCTTTCTTAAAATCTCAGGCTTTCAGAAAAGTGATGCTGATGCAAATTTGTACTTCAAGGTAAGAGGTAACCAACCTATTATACTAATCATGTATGTTTATGATCTCTTTATAACAAGATATGAAGGGCTAATATACTAGTGTAAGAGGGAGCTAACCTCATAATTCGAGATGAAAGACTTAGGCCTGATGTATTACTTCCTAGGATTGGAAGTGTGGCAAAGACAAAGAGAGATATTTTTGGCACAAGCAAAATACACAGTGGATGTACTAAATAGGTTTGGTATGATGGATTGCAAATCCATGTCTACTTTGATGGTTACCAACCTAAGGAAGCTGCATGATTCTTATACAGGTTCATATTTGGTGGATCCCACCATGTATAAGCAGCTGATTGGATCATTGATGTACATAATCCACACTATTCCAGATATATGCTATGCAGTGATTGCAATGAGTCAGTTCGTGACTGAACCGATACAGAGACACTGGGTGGTAGAAAAGAACATCTTGAGATATCTCAGAGTTACCATTACTTATGGTCCGAGATATACATCTAATGGTGGTTTATTTATGCATGGGTATGCAGATGTTGAATGGGTAGGAAGCCCAGTGGATTGGAAGAGTACTTCTGGATACTGCTTCAGTTTAGGATCCACTATGATCTCTTGGTCAAGATGAAGCAAGGATCCATTGCACATAGTACAACAGAGGTTGAGTACAATGTATCAAGTGATGCTATAAATGAAGCAGTATGGCTCAGAAAACTTGTTTCTGGGTTATTTGGTGACAAGCTCGAGACGACGGTGGTTCACTGTGATAATCAAAGTTGCATAAAATTGACAGATAACCCATTATTTCATGACAGGTCAAAACATATTGACATGAGGTACCACTACATCTGATACCTGGTCTAGAGAAAAACTGTAAAGTTATAGTACATAGCCACGAGCGAACAGGTAGTTGATATCCTGACCAAGCCTCTCACCTTCATATAGTTTGTGTAACTAAGAGGCAAGCTTGGTGTGGCTGAGAATGACTCCCTCGCTAAGAGGGAGTGTTAAATTTGGCAGCATCGACAGTCATTCTCCAATGATAGGCCATATGGGCCACCCTAAGGCTAGCCAAGGAGATTTGGAGAATCAACCAATCTTGTGAGGTATTGACAAAATCCAAGGGGAACGTACAACCTCTGTGAGTCAAACCAAAAGTCAGGATGAACGAGATGCTATGTAAGTCTAATGCAAAATTCAGGGGGAACATACAACCTCTGTGAGCATAGATAGTTTAGTGAAAAATTCAGGGGGAACGTACAACCTCTGTGAGCATAGACAGACTAGTGAAAAAGTTAGGGGGAATGTACAACCTATGTGAGCCTAGTCAAGCCTTGTGAGCCATGAAAAAAAGTCAAGGCATCTAGCAAAATTTAGGTTGAATATAAAATTCCTATGATCTAGAAACAAACGATATTCCTAATATTGCAAATGATATAAATGTATTGATCTAGTGCATTGGCACAGGTAACATTATCCACCATGAAGAGAATTTTGAATTGCCTTGTAAAGAGTCGATTTGTAACTGAAGTCTCCAGTCTAGTTCTATTTTAGAACTAAAGTGTAATGTTGAGTTGTAACTAAAGTCTTAAGTCTAGTTCTATTTTATAACTAAAGTGTAATGTTGAGTTGTAACTGAAGTCTTAAGTCTAGTTCTATTTTAGAACTAAAGTGTAATGTTGAGTTGTAACTAAAGTCTTAATTATAGTTCTATTTTCGAACTAAAGTGTAATGCTGAGTTGTGACTGAAGTCTCAAGTCTAGTTTTGTTTTCGAACTAAAGTTTTCCAGTCTCAAGTCTAGTTCTATTTTCGAACTAAAGTATAATGTTGAGTTGTAACTAAAGTCTCAAAGTCTAATTCTATTTTTGAACTAAAGTATACCAGTCTCAAGTCTAGTTCTAAGTTCAAACTAAAGTATGAAGCTAAGTTATGATTAAAGCATGCAAACAAGTTACTATTTCAAGTCTCTCCTCTTCTTCTCTTCAGCCTATATAAGCAGAGTTCGACCCCTCTCTTCAACATAATTTTGATATGCAGGTTAAGGGAGAAGCAATAGAGGAGTATATCAGTGATAAAGAGGAAGCATACCAAAGCAACATATCAGTGTTGTATATCAGCAATAGAGGCTTCATATCATAGGCATATATCAACAACATATCAGTGTTGTATATCAACAATAGAGACAACATATTAGAGATGTATTTTAGAAAGGTCTTTTAGGTCTTTGTCAAGTCAGAGTCATCTTGGAAAGCTCTTTAAGAGAAGAGCATTCATGGTGGATATTTGTATGTGATATTACATTATTAATGCAATAAAGGAATATCGTTTGTTGGGGTTTTTCTCCCTGTAAAGGGTTTCCCCAGGATATATGTGTTGTTGATGTGCATGCTTACTTATCTACATAGTTATTGCTATTCGATTATGATTTGGTATTGTTGAAGTGTATTAAGTTGGAATCAAAGTGTTGAAGAAAATAAAAGAATCAATCCGCATAAGAAATCAAACTCATAATTTAACATTTTCCCCTCACCAATGTCGTGGTCTTATCAATGTCAAAATGTCCACGTAAATCTATGCTATGTATCTCTCTAATAAGATTCATTCGCAATGAGCTCCATGGATTACAAAAACCTTGGTTCTTGAGAAAGAAACCTTCTTGAAGATGAAAATCCAAATATGGTGTTTTATTAATGCTCCAAGGTTCTTTGCACGCTTTCCAAGCCTTTGTAAATTTGCATATTATACATACAATTATTTTATACATTCCAAGATTTTAACATCCCCAACCTCCACAGGCTAGGACGTGTCACTCCATAAAACCACCTAAAAATTTCTGATACCACTTTGTAACGTATCTAGTCTCGTTACCACATTACACATCCTCTAAGTCAACCATTGACCAATGTTACTTTAGAGATACACTATGCAGAATCTATTTTAGCATAATCTGCGCAATTTCACTTGAAGAAACACACTTGTTGGATTTTCAACACTCTTCTACTTAGGATTCTTTATCGATTATCCTGATCCTATCTTATTGTCATAGATTGACCCCAGTTTAGATTTGATAATATCCCAACAAAATCCCTCTAAAACTATCGGCCCCTCTGGTAGACCAGAAGGAAACTATCGGTCCCTCTATGGGTGGATTCAATACTCAGGTGTTTGCAACCTAGGAATGAGTGGATATCTACGGTTGTATCTTATAATATTTATTTATTCATTCTAAAATCTTAGTATAGCAGTCAGTTTATTCATGCATGTGAAATACCATATCTAATTAGTTAATTCATTTATCTAACATTTACCACTTAACAATAATAAAGACACATACATTCATTCACACAACAAAGGTGTTACCATGGGTCACCCCCTCATGGTCTATGTCCACAAATATATGGCCTCAAGATCTTTATTATGGTTCATTAATATGTCACGCCGCACATGTTTACAATCTTAGATATTACTCTCTTCAACATGCTCCTCGATCCCTGTGAGGATGACTAGATCGCACCAGGCTCCTTATCTTGTGATATAACCCTCAGGATCAAGTCCCTCACTACTTCCATAGCTCACCAGCTTACTGAGTACTACAGTTCTTACAACTCTCTGCCATCCATTCTCTTCTCTCGTCCTCTCTTTATTTTCTCTTTCTTGCTCGTTCGACCCCTTTCTTCCTCTAATTACTACCTATTTATATTCTTGGCTCATCACCCATTACAATACATTGCAAAAACCCTAACCCTAGTGTCGTTAGGTCTTCCTTGCATGCACACCTCGCCTTCTTCCCTCACACGTGTTTCTTTTCACTCCAAATGTCCTTTCCTCCTTTCATGCTTCTCTTCCCAAAAATAGACTTTTCTCCTGACTATGTCTTCATCCAACACGCCCCCAACATTGACATGTGGCTCGTCCTGAGCCACCTAAACTTTGTGTGCTTCTTCAACAACTCCTGTGAGACTCTAGAACTTATATGTGAGTTCTCTTTCTTTTGTTTGAGCTTGCATGGTATTTTATCTGAGTGCATCCAATACTTGTGTTATAATCTTCTCACTGATCATCTCTGTGCACTTTTTGGCACAGTGGTAGACCCAAGGTTCAACGCTCAAGATCACACCAAAAAAAACCTAACTACCGGACCTTTCGAAAACACTTGCAAAGAAGATGAAGTCTCACCCGAGGTAGAGGAAGGGGTGGTTGCAGGACTCCAGTGTCTGCAACCTTATCTCAGACACGGATCTGTGATTACAATATTCTATCAAAGAACTTAGCAGTTACAGTTCATCAGTATTTAACTAGTATCTACTTCACAGTAAAACCCTAATCACAAAGCATCACAGTATTCACCTAGATCTAGTATATATGATCACTAAGCATATTCACATGGGTTATATATATCACTAATCCATATTATTAAGCAAAAAGCATCACAGATCTATCCATCATTCACCTACATCAAAACACTAAGAAAATAAACACATCAATACATCGCACAAAGCATAGCAACACAGGATATACGGGGTTCACCCCCATCCTATGGCTACGTCCACCAAATATTCTTCTCTTTAATTTTATTCTATCAATATTCTACAAGAACAAAGCCAAAAAATCCTACTCTGCATAGGACAGGAGATCTGCGCGTGCTACACATCAAAATTACTCACTTCAACAATGTCGCAAGTGTCATCATTACAAGTGTTGTAAGTGTCACATCTTGTCTGCAAGTGTCGCATCTTGACCACAAGTGTCGCAAGTGTCACAAAAATAATACTTCCATATTTCCTATGTCGTGCCTCTAACGACATCATAAGGACATGTAAGACACCTGAAAGACTAGTTTTGAAGAGGAAAAATTAATTGACAAGGAGTACAAACCTTTTGCCACTGAAAAAGCCACTAAAAAGTCAAATTTGGAAAGGAGCGCTCCCCTACATACTATCAGGGAGCGCTGGTGCTATGTACCCTCTTCTAGGGGAGCGTTCCAATGCTCTGTGTCCCTTTTGAGGGAGTGTTGGCCTTGTTTTGGAGAAATTTGGTTTGTTGGAGGAAATCAGGGAAATATCCCCTCAATCTCTGAAGTTGGTTGGATTCGAATATGAGTTCAAGGAATGACCTTAGGGAAGATCCACAACTGAAGGAGAGGAATCCTCAACTTATCCCAAATATCTCTCAAGTGGTTGGGTATCTCCAAGCTTATATAAGGAGGCCTTCTCATGGTGAAATGGACATGAAAATATTGGAGGTATGAAACCTATGATATCATAGGAAACATACAATACATGAGATGGAGATTGAGAATTACACAAAACTTATGATCCCATAAGTGAGATTCCATTGAAGCATAATCAGTGTAGATTACTTGAGAAAAGGGGTTGGACAAGGAGAGCTAGAATAAGTTGTTGCACATTCATCAAAGGATTGTAAGTATTCTTCATTTGTTCTCATTAATATAGATACATGCTTCGCCTGTTTCTTTCAAGTTTATGTTTGTTCCACATGAACTTGTCTTTAGTATATAGATTTGTATTTGAGCTAATATTAGTAGAATATGAAGCTTGTTGTATATTTTTTTGTTCTACAAGACCTATGGAGGAGCTTGGGATTGAATCTCAACTTGGACTTTGTGAGGACAAGATCCATTTAAAAGGGTACACTTTTATTCTTCCTCTTCATTCATTAGCTTAATTATATCTAAAAGGATGTCAATGACCAATGATAGCACCCTTTATGTCTTGTTTTTAGGGGTCTAGATACCAAGAGGGAATCCACTTGTCCACAGGAGGTTTCACCTGTAATAGAAATTGGCGACTCCACTGGGGAGGAGCTTTGAATTTTTATTCCTTTCCTATATCTTGTTTTGGCCCTTTTCCCACTTCTTGACCTTATCCATATTGTTTTTGATTCTTAGATCTGATTGATTGGATCTTGATTTCATCACCTTCAAGTTGATTGACTGAGTTTTCTTGATGTTTTTACTTTCTAGGCATTTTTTTTGGATTTTTTAGAGGCCAACGCCCCCCCACCCTTGCTACCAAAGCATTGGCGCTTCTTACTATGCTGACACAGAGTGTTGGAATGCTTTGGTGCCCCTTACACCAGAGCGTTTCCCCTTTTATGTGCAAAATCCTTTAGGGTTTCCTTCTCTAAGGTTCACTTTTTGTTTTTGGCACTTGCTCAGAGTCTTATCATCTCAGTACATCATTGATTTGGCCTTCAACACTTTTCTTTCTAAGAATTTATCACCTTTTTTTGGAATTTTGATATTTTTCTTCCTTACCTAGAAGTCACTCTTTGTCTTTGTTGATTTAGAGTCAACTTATTGTTTTCTTCTCATTTATCTGACTGAGTGGAAGCTTTTGTGAAGAAATTCAAAGGTCTATGCACCATTCCATTTTATCTTTGAGGTCATTTTCCCAAACAATTAATTTTTGAGTGGTTTCTCTATTCTCCCTATCTTTTCTTGGATTCTTCTTCGCATTTTATTGTCTTCCTTGAATGCTTGCATTTGAAGTAGTGGAATTGCATGTTTTTTTGGCATTTTGGGACATTATGCATCTGTAATGATGAATGTTTTCTCCTTCTCATAACATAGCTTTCATTGAAATGAAAAGATTGCATATTCATTTCTTTGCATAAATTTTGAGTCGGTAAAAACACCATATTGTCCACGCCATTTTCCTTTTGAGTAACAATAGACTTAAAAATCAAGTGCTAAACTAAAATTGATTAGACATTTTTTACATTTTCTGGTAACGAACCTACATTAGATTAATTGTAAGGCTTTGGAATAGGTGTGAAAGATAACTTTCCAAGGCTGCAAACAAACATAGAATCTTGTGTTAGGAAGCGGTGAAATCCAATTGCTACATTTGTCCTAGGAAGCCCTTCTCACACAAGGGTCAATCAAGAGGTCGCATTAAGACTGGCATAGTTACTGACCTTGCTTTGTTGGTCTTGGTGTAGATATTGTGCATATTATGAGGGTCACTTGAAGGTATACCCATAATGATGAGTGGAATCCATTCAAGTTGATTTCGGGCTAGATACCCTGCCCTTGTGCGTGGATCAGATTGTCGACTGTTTCCCCAGGAATCACTGTTGTATTTGGTAACCTTAGTGTCCTATCTCTTTAGGGTCTTTACATGAGGTGATTGTGGAGGGGAAAGTATTAACAGTACCTAAAATTGATGTTGGCCAAACTCACTCGGGCTCCTTGGAGGGTATACCCACGATTATGTGTGGAAGCTTGCACCACGGTGTAAGTCCATTAAGCAGGTTGTCAATGTAACTTTTCTACCGCTCTATCTCATCCCCTTCTTACTTTGTTCCCACAATGTTGAATTTCATCACCAACTAGTGAGTTCATTGTGAGAAGGTTTTGTTTGCTTGCTTGCTTACTAGATTTTTAGCGTGTGTTGTTTATTCTCCCTAGAAGAATCTAGGTTGGAGTTTTATTTTTATGGCATCAGTTCTCGGGATGACCAATGAAGGAACCCCTTTTCCAGGGGAACCCTTTGTTTTTCCTTCTTATGGAAACGTTAGTCCTCCTTACATCGCTACTTTGAGCCTTCCAGGTCTCACAATTGGGTTACTAGTATGGTTGTTTTCCACTCTGGTCATCTCGAATGCAGGTGCTTTAGATGTAAGCACATTGTCCACACATCAACCTCATGTAAACCATTCACCTTCTTCATCTATCAAGTCTCCTTCCATTTCTCCTTCTTCGCCTAGTGAAAGCTCTAAAGCAAGTAGCTAGGTTGATAAGAAGAAGAAGAACCGGAAAGGTACCAAGCCTCCAACTACATCAGATATTGGATCCAAGCAACCAACTACTGTTAATAGTACTAGGAGTGTTGATGAGGTCAGCAATATTAAAACGAAGAATTTGAAACCAAAATTCCCTTGCAGTCTTTGTAAGGGTGACCACTTTCTGAGGGATTTCCCTTATATTCCCAAGGTCTTAGATGTGTGGTCCTCCACATCATCGGCCTCTGTTGGTCATGTTGGTGATTCCCCATCAACCAGTGATGTTAAGGTTGGTAAGAAGAAGATAACTATCAAATTCCCTTGTATGTTATGCAAAGGTGATCATTATTCTCACCTTTGTCCTCACATGGATGAGGATTCTTCTCTTTTGGCAAAGCTTCAACTTCCAGCTGGTTATCGTAGGCTTTCCCCCAACCCATAATTAGTTGATGGAATGGTCAATCTGGTTCCATCCCTAGTCAATCTAGTTGATCAGGTGGTCAATCTATTTTCATCCTCGGTTGAACCACTCACTGAAGTAGTTGATCCAGTTTTATCATCGATCAGCCCCACATTTCATCTGGAAAGTGAAACCCAAGTGACTGATCTAGTCCCGTCATTGGTCAGTCCCATGCTTCATCCGAAGAGTGTCAAAATGGTCTACCTGACTCCACCATAGGTCAATCCCACTCCTCCTTTGAGAAGTTTCAAAGTGGTTGCTCCGGTGACTTCATCGGTCAATCCCACTCCTCCTTTGACGAGTGCCAAAATGGTTTCTTTGATTACATCATCGGTCAATCCCACTCTTCCTCTAACGAGTAACAAAGTGGTTGCTTCGATTACATCAACGGTCAATCCCACTCTTCCTTTGAAGAGTGCCAATGTGGTCAATTAGATCCCATCATCGATCAATCCTACTCTCTCACTAGAGAGTAAACCCGATTATGCCCACATTTTTCTCGTTGAAACATGATCTACCGTGCCAGGGGGAATTCCTCCTTCTTCTACAAAAACCCCTCCAAGTAATGAGGCCATCCTTTTTTATTGGGGTGTGCTAATTAGACCTTGTCTTCCCTCTCACATTCCTTTCAAGATCAGAATACAGGTTTGTGGTCGGGTCATTCCTCAGACATTTATAGATGAAGGTTCGTCCGTTAGTATTTTGTCCTCTATTGCTTGGAAAGATTTGGGTTATCCTAAGCTTGTTTCGGTTACCCATAATCTATTTTATTTTAATAGAAGAACCAGTCACCCTTTAGGGATCCTCCCTCAGTTTCCAGTAACTTTAGGAGGTAAAACTGTCTTTATTGATGTTATGGTAGTCCAGGACCCCTTGGATTTTGATTTACTCCTTGGGAGAGATTATGTCTATGCCATGAAAGCTATTGTGTCCACTCTCTTTCATGTGATATCTTTCTCTCACAATGGAAGAATGGTGACTATTGATAAACTTTCGTTTGTTGGCCTTGAATTGACCATCAACCCAATGACCTCCCTAAACGGTTCTTATATGCAGTTGGTATCACCCTTGCCATAGGTCAATTATGTGGCATTGTCTCCCATGAATTCAACTTCTAATGACTTAGATCCGGTAGTTGACATGGTGATCTCTTCGGTAGGTCTATTGGAGCCTGATATCCTTACCCTTGACGAGACCCTTGACATGTGTTCCTTCGATAGCATTCTTCTTCCATCCAATGAAGATCTCTTGGAAGCCATGACCGAGTTTTGTCCCTTGACATGGTGTCCTTCCAGAGCATTATCCTCTCAGAATCCTTGATCAAGAAGAGTCCACAAGCATGGTTTTCTTCTCTGTGGAAAGCTCATTAAAAAATGAAACAGAGGCCACGAACATAATTTCTCTTCTCTGTGGAAAGCTCGTTTAAAAATGAAATAGAGGCTTTGAGCATAGTTTTTCTTTTCTATAGCAAGCTCGTTAAAAAATGAAATAGAAATCTGGGGATTGAACCAAGAGCCTTGAGCATAGTTATTTTTTTGTGTCAAGATCGTTAAAAAATGAAACAACCACCTCTCCTATCAGGTCGAGTATTTTTCCAGATCTCGTAGATGTCGAGTCGATTCTTTCGTTAGGTCTCATATTTGAACCTTCATTTCATCCACCCTTATCTTTTTTCTCCATATAGTACAGAAATTGGTGACAACCTCAAAGTTGGTGAATGAATTGAATCTTGGGGAGCATGTCTCTAGCCTTTGATGATCATTCTAGAGATAAGCCACTAGCTTTTCAAGCTGGGGTCATACCGAGCTTAGTCTTTGTTCTTTCTCGTGCTCGTAAAAACATGAGAATGTAACCGAGCAACCATTTTATCTCATTTTCGGGCTTGCAAAGGTTATACGAAAAAGGAACCTCCTAGAGTCTCATTTAATCTCTTTTCAGACTCTCTAAACATGAAAATATTTCCAAGTGATCTTTCTTCCTTTCACACTCGTTAAAAGGTTTGAAAGGGCGTCTTTCAAGTGATAATTTATCTGTTTTTCGGCCTCACGAGACTAACATTACGAAAATGAACAACACTGGAGTCATCTTTAAGTTGTTTTCAAACTCTCTAAATATGAAAACCACTAGGTTTACCTTCTCTAGACTCGTTAAACATTCATACATTGAAGGGTGCATATGAGACCAAACCCTTAATTCTTCCAGTTCATTAAACAAAGGAAGAGGGACTTACCAAAGGTGAGTTATATCGAGCATGTGTTACCCTCCTTGAGCTCGTTAAACCAAAAAGAGGTACTCATCTATCTGGATGGGGGAAAGAATTGAAGGAATCAAACCAAGCAGGTTATGAGAACTTTACTAGTGACCTTACAGTCGTCCTTGAACACGACATTTTATCTTTGCACGTATTTTAATCTGTTGAATATATGCACTGAACCAATCCTTTGAGTTTCCTTACTCCTTTGGGTCACCCGACGTAAATTCATAGTATCCATTGCATTATCAAGTTTTAGTCTACGTCAAGTTTCTGTTATTATGCCTCAGTGTTCAAGGGAAGTCTCTGTCTTGAGATTCAGCCATTGTAAACATCCTATTTCAATACCCATGTCAGTCTATGTTCATTTGATCTACAAATTTACATCTCTGTGTTCATTTCATGTCGTTGATAGGGGATAAATCAAGGCCATCCTTTGACAATTCTATTCCTGTCGACCTCAACACATTATCCAGGAGCTAGACTTAGAAACCAGTTAGTACTTTGGGACCTGCATGCCTCAATGGAAAGCCTCCTCACATCTGAAAATAGGTTTACATCATTGACCTCTAATCAGATGATTCCATGGATGTTCTACTACATCTCATCTATTCACATTCGCTGGAATGTACTAGGGTACCTTGGGAATCATTGACATCAATGGTGATTTCCCTCATTGCCTGGTAATCAAGTGGTTTTTTCCATGTTCGACATCGGGACATCTATTCACATGGTTAGATTCGTACTACATAAGGATTGGTAAGAAGACCCTGGTTTGAGTCATTCACTCTGATATATACTTTACCCAGGTTGTGACGGAGTTTCTCTTGAATATTAACACAGATACTGTCACATAGATCCACTTTATATTGGTCCCTGGCTATGTCTTGTCATCTTGTATATCCACAGTGTATTTTGCGTGGCTACGATCGGTTCATGTCATGGAAGTATAGATCCACATTGTATTTTTAGTGGATATACCTTTTTGTCAATATAATTATGGATCCGCAGTGTATTCTATGGTGGCCATACCTGAAAAAGTCTTTATCACTCAAGCATAGGTATGCATGCCTTGGGTTTGAAACATGTCATAATATTTGTTTGATGGTTGTGTGCATATTTTTCCAGCCTCTCTACGTCCATACCCTTGCTTGAAAAATTATACAAAGTACTTCAGTCATCATCATATTTTGACTTCACACTTTTGGGGGAAATTTGTTACACATCAAAATTACTCACTTCAATAGTGTTGCAAGTGTCGTCATTACAAGTGTTGTCAGTGTCGCATCTTTTTCGTAAGTGTCGCATATTGACCACAAGTGTCACAAGTGTCGCAAACATCAAACTTCCATATTGCCTATGTCGTGCCTCTAACGACATCATACGGACACTTAAGACACCTCAAAGACTAGTTTTGAAGAGGAAAAATCAATTGGCAAGGAGTACAATCCTTTTGCCACTGAAAAAGCCACTAAAAGGTCAAATTTAGAAAGGAGCACTCCCCTAGATACTGTCAGGGAGATCTAGCACTCTGTACCCTCTTCTAGGGAAGCATTCCAATGCTCTATGTCCCTTTTGAGGGAGTTCTAGCCTTTTTTGGGTGAAATTTGGTTTGTTGGAGGAAATCAGAGAAGAATCCCCTTAATCTCTGAAGTTGGTTGGATTCGAATATGAGTTCAAGGCATGATCTTAGGGAAGATACACAACTGAAGGAGAGGAATCCTCAACTTATCCCAAATATCTCTCAAGTGGTTGGGTCTCTCCAAGCTTATATAAGGAGGCCTTCTCATGGTGAAATGGACATGAAAAGATTGGAGGTATGAAACCTATGATCTCATAGGAAACATATAGTACATGAGATGGATATTGAGAATTACACCAAACTTATGATCCCATAAGTGATATGTCATTGAAGCATAATTAGTGTATATTACTTGAGAAAAGGGGTTAGAAAAGGAGAGCTAGAAGAAGCTGATGCACCTTCATCAGAGGATTGTAATTATTCTTCATTTGTTCTCATTAATATATATACATGCTTGGCTTGTTTCTTTCAAGTTTATGTTTGTTCCACATGAACTTTTATTTAGTAGATATATATGTATTTGAGCTAATCTTAGTAGAATAGGAAGCATGTTGTATCTTTGTTTGTTCTACAGGCCCTATCGAGGAGCTTGGGATTGAAGCACAAACTTGGACTTTGCGAGGACAAACGCCATTTAAAAGGGCACACTTTTCTTATTCATATTCATTCATTAGCTTAATTAGATCTAAAAGGATGTCAGTGACCAATGATATCACCCTTTCTGTCTTGGTTTTAGGGGTCTAGATACTAAGAGGGAATCCGCTTGTCCACACCTTGCTAGATCCTCCTTCCCTGAGCTAGGTTAGAACACAAAGCTTCTACTCAATACCTTACATTCACTTGCACTTAGCCTTGCAAGACTCACACAACATGCACAAAGGATGTACAACTTGCACTTAGTATATCATCACACAGATGCCTATATCATCCTTCATGCCACTTCTTACATCACCTAGAAATCTATTTATACATTACAAAATGGGCCTAAACATGGGCAAACCCATGGGCCGACATCCCCATACCCATTACATAATCCCAAAACCCAAAATTCCCTAAACAAGGGGTCGAGATCCCATGATCTCTGCTTCATCATGCACTCTGCTTTTGACAGCCTATCAAAGTCCCAAAATAGGTCAAACATGACCAAGGATCCTCAAAACTTGGTCAAGGGCCAACAAGCCCCCAACACTCATCCCGATTCACTCTAGTTTGGGTAGATTTGCTTCAAAAGCCTCGATCTTGGGTCAAGCTGCTTCAACCTGTTGCTGCACCAAGGCCTCCTGCTTGGCGAACTCTTGGATAATTGCTTTGTGTTGGTTGTGGAGCCTGATTCAGAGGTCCTTGATTTCAGTCGTGTTTATAACCCATGAAGACTTTACACCCCAGAATTATGTACACTCTTCCATGCAGGGAAGTGCAGAGGGGGCATACCCCCTCGGCAGGGGTTCGGAGGCGAAGCCCCCGAAGGAAAATTTTCCTTGTAAATGTATATTGTAATTTCATTGTAAATTTGGATCATTCATTATAAGATCGCAGATCTAACGGTAGAAATTATGTTAGGGTTTTTTTCCCTAGAAGGCAACCCTATGTTATGAGAGAAATGTATTATGGCTATGCATTATGGTGAGTATTTTATTCTGAGAGAGGAGACTATGAGAGAAAGAAGAGGAAGTTACAATGGATTTTGTTGTAGGTTGTATCCCTTCATTTGTTGGATAATAATAAAGGAAGGACCTAGCAATTTCTCTGATGGACGTAGCCCACACTGGGTGAACCATGTAAATCTGTGTCTCTATTGTATTGTGTATCTTTTGTGTTTTGTTTCCGCATTTGTTTTATTTTCAGTCCTTTTTTTATAACAACTGGTATCAGAGCGAAAGGTAACTCGCAGGAAAAGAGGGTTCCTGGTTCAAGTCAGAGCAATGTCGGAAGATGGAAAGTTTAGGGTCTAGAAATTTAACAGCCAAAACTACCAGTTATGGAAGATGCAGATGGAATATTATTTGTATTAGAAGGATCTATTCCTACCATTGGGCAGAGTAGAAAAGAAGTCGACAACCATGAAGGATGAAGAATGGGAGATTATAGACAGAAAGGATCTAGGAACGATATGGCTGAGCTTGGCAGCATCGATGGCTTTCAATATTTCGAAAGAAAATACAACGAAGGATCTAATGGACACGTTGGATAAACTGTATGAAAAACCTTCGGCATCTAATAAGGTATTTCTAATGAAGAGATTATTTAATATGAAGATGTCAGAAGGTGGGTTTGTTGCAGATCATTTAAATGAATTTAATACGGTTACTAATCAACTAAGTTCTGTAAAAGTGGACTTTGATGATGAGGTTAGGGATCTTCTAATCATGTGCTCATTGCCAGAAAGTTGGAACGGCTTGTTCATGGCTGTAAGTAACTCTGTCTCTGGTTCAAATACTTTAAAATTTGATGATGTTGGTGGTGTTATCCTTAGTGAGGAAATGTGACGAAAAAGCATAGGTGAGACATCAGGTAATGTGTTGAACATGGAGAACAAGGGAAGACAAAATGATAGAGGAAAGGGCTCAGGGAACTGTGGGAATTCTAGGAAGGGAAGATCCAAATCCAGACTTGGAAAGATAGAGTGTTGGAATTGTGGGAAGAAAGGACATCTAAAGAAAGATTGCAGAGATCAAAATAAACAAAGAGATGGACAATAGGAGAGAAATCAGGAAGTAAATGTAACAGGTGATGTGTTACAAGATGCTTTGATTCTTTGTGTAGATAATATTTCCGAGTCTCGGGTAGTAGATTCAGGGGCTTCATTTCATGCCACACCCCATAGGAAACATTTTCTAGATTATGTTCAAGGTGATTTTGGACAGGTTCATTTGGGTGATGATGCACCATGCAAAATTGTTGGAATGGGAAAGGTAAAAATAAGTCAACACAATGGAAACCGATGGTTGTTGAAATAGGTAATACATTTTCCATATTTAAGGAAAAATTTAATTTCAACAGGGTAGTTGGCAAGTGAAGGTTGTGTATCCATATTTATAGATAAGACGTGGAAGGTCATCAAAGGATCACTGGTGATATAAAAAGGAGATAAGGTAGGTACATTGTATTTATGTACTGGTAATACTGAATCTTCTATCTCTTTAGCTTCTACAGGAGTGGATACAGCACTGTGGAATCATAGGCTAGGACACATGAGTGAGAAGGGTATGCATATACTGTTGATTTAGGTTGGTTGTCATTGATGTCAACCCTTGAAGAAAGACCCATAGCACAAAGGTTTGGGTAATGGACCCAATAGTGTTTGATGTAAATATGACTCATTATTGTTTTGTCATGGTTG
>JZKD02S1902622.1:301315-317636 GCA_000966675.3 Picea glauca | reverse complement strand
GGAAGCACCAACTTCCACTCACACAGGTACCAACCTGTAAAACATAGAACTACAGTTCTCCCTTGCACCACCCTGCCACCCAGTTTCTCTGGTTGCAAACAGATGGAAGCTACAACTCCCTGTGTTCAAGCACCCACTTGAACCTCTGAGGACAACAGTCCTCCCTAGCACCTCCCAACCTCCCTGAAATATAAAATTTTCTATATATATAAATTTATCAGAGTGATACAATATTTATCATTGGCTTACCAGGCTTATCACTGTTCTGCTATGCTTCTCTACTCTCTTGTATCAGTGTCTCTCTGTCTGCATCTTCCTGCATTTTTTGATCTTCTTTTTTTCTCTACAAGAGCACATCAGCCTTCCTTTACTGTCTCAATGTCTTGTTGCACACATCTTTGTGCTTTCTGTGCTTCTGCCTTTTATGCTCTGTGCGCCATCTGCATTCAATGCACCATTCCTCTTCTCTATATTTCAGCTTGCAAACTCCTCCTTCTTCACGCTTGAATCACTCTCAACAATAGCAACACCAATATCTTATTTGTTCTGCATACTTATAGTCTCTGTGCACCTTGTGCATGCTATCTCAAAATGCTTCTACATGCTCTCCCCATGTCGAGTGCTTTGCCTGATCATCATTGCAAATCTTCAGCTTCTCTGGCAGTTAATCCCATGCATCCATCATCACTGGGTGTTATGCCGAGATTCCTTCACCCCTCCAGTAGTCAAGACTCTTTGTCTTCTCTGTTACAGTCGAGCTCAACCTCTTTGTTGCAGTTACAGGCTTCAACATTCTTCCATCTGTCAATCATCTCTATGACTAGTATTCATTCCACTGGTAGATTCCTTGAGACTCTTCAGCTCCTCTGGTAGAAACCGTCAGTGATTTCTAGAAGTTACAATGTGAACCTTGAAATGGAGCCTAGCTATGTTATCTCCTTCCACTTACGTGATCACCGGCGGTGACCACCAGCCACATAGACATTTCAGCATTCAGCAATTCAACATTTGTGTGATCAAGTGTCTCGACACTCCAAGTCACGATCCTCAAAATGGAGCTTGGTTTCACTAGCTCCTTCCTCCATCTTCTGTAGATGTGACCAATGGCTATGACCACAGCCTTATTCGAAACTGCATTTCACAATTTCGCTTTTCGGCACTTCGGGACTCCTGTGATGAAGAGTCTCGGGTCTTGACTCCACCATCTCCCGGTATCCAAAACTCTGAAATGGAGTTATTTCCTGGTCTGCGAAACTCTTTGTTGATGTGCTTGTTTTAGGATTTCGGTGCTTTGCATTTCGGTGTTTCATTATTTCTATGATGAAGTGTTTCGACACTTCCAACTCCCAGTATTTGAAACTGTCCTCCTACTTTCAGGATTTTGGCATTTTGCATTTCGCGATTCTGGGACTCCTAATGATGAAAAGTCTCGACTCTTCCAACTCTCGGTATCCGAAACTGTCCTCCCGCTTTTGGGATTTTTTAACCTTGTTGCACCTTGCTTTTTAAAGAACGTGTAGGTTCTCTTGGATCCAATGTCAGTAGGACCTCGGGCTCATATCTGACGTTCATCGGGAATTCTCAATGGGATCCAAATATCACTGTCGCTTCTCCTTCCGGGCTTACACATCCTCCTAACTTGGAACAATTTCTGAGTGTCAAAGGCCTCGACCTTTGATCCGTCTAAGATCCTGAGTACGCTATCTCTCTTGAGCTTTGGCAATGAGTTATCCTCATCCCTGGTGCACACCTATGCACTGTGTGTGACTCTGTGCTAATCCTCTTAAGATTACATTGTCCCTGTTTTTCCATCGCTGCATACTCTAATCTTTCCATCAATGACAAGCACACCTGTCTGTAAACATGCCAACAGTTCTAGCTCTGCTCCTTGACCTTCAATCTCCTCAAACATCTAGCATGCTTCGTCCTGGACTGGTTGGAGCCTCTGAGTCACTTCCATTAATTTTCTTTATATGGTGTGGACTTGTTGTTGAACAGTGTGTTATTCTTGGGATCGCTTCATCCTTTCAACTATAGACAGGGGCTTCAACTGCACCTGTATTGTTGTTTCTTACTGCTTTTCCTCCGGGAGTTGTGCTTCCAGTTTCCTCAACTCTGGATCTTTTGCAAGGCGTTCATAGGTCTGTGCACTTCAACTACTAAGTTGTTTACATTCTAGAGTGAATGCTCTGATCCTCTCAACTGTGCTTTGGACAGTGGCTTCTCCTTGATATCGCACGTCTTGCAGGGTACTTGGCACTGTTCGTAGCTCTAGGTATGCGATTTTTTGTTGAAGCTGCTGGATAGCTTCCGCAAGCTAAGCTACTTGTTGCTCCACTGATTCTTCTGCCTTTTTCTCTAATATTTTCATAGAGCGAAGTGCTCTGTTGACTGCTTCTTTGACTCTGAGTTGTTCTGTGAGAAACTTCTCTCTCTCTTGTTTGACATTCTCTCTCTCCTCTTCGAACTTGGTGTGGAGGTCATCCTTTTCCTACTATGCAACTTGTCATTTCTCTACCATTTCCTCTTGTGATTTATTTAGGGCCACTATAGCCTATTCTTTCTCTTCTTTTGCTCGACGAAGGCGAGCTTCGGTCGCGTCAGCTATTTTGTGGAGTTGGGCAGGCTCATCTCCCAACTTTGGTTCTTCTGATGGTGGGCACACAATGGATACTACGTGGATGGATTGAAGGGCCTATTGTACCCCTCTGGTTTCTATCTCAATCCTATCATACATGGCTGCTTGCTTGGCTTCAGTTTTCTACATAATATCCTATGAGGTGTCTAATATAGCTGTGATGATGAAGTCATCGAGCATGAGAATAGTCTGCAGCTTAGTCCTAGTGGATTTGGATTTCTTCCATGAGGTAGGTTTCATGGGGGAAACCATTATTTTACTAGAGGGATCGGTCTCATCAACATGATCCTTAGGCGGTGTTACTTCTCCTTGCTTCTGTTGATTGTATTTTCCATTGGTATCTTCTTTATCTACTTCGTCATCACCTCCTCGTCTAGGTGACTCTAAAGAGGTTTCTTCTGATGCGCTGCTCAGGTTTTGTACCTCTTCAGGCTTCTTCCTTCTGCTAGTTCTAGGTGTGTCGTGTTCTTCGTGAGTGGCCTTTGAGCAGCCAATTAGTTAGGGATCGAACATTTATGCTGGGTCAGTAGGGATAAGGAGCTCTACAGACTAGTCCTTTGTTATCTCCTCGTGGTCCTCCTCTGTGAGCTTATAGTATGACTAAAGATATTATTTATGCTCATGTGCACATGCAGTGATATAAATAAAGTGTCGATCTGCATAGAACTTCATGAGGGTTCTGAACCGGTGCAGGGTGTTTGGCATCATATGAGGGATAGCCTCAATATCCCTCTTCAACTGGAAATAGTATGTGTGAAATACTGTGTGTGAATTCCACTTTTTTCCCATATCGCTCGAGTACCAGAGCATGGTGAACTTCACAGGGAGTGGTTCGAATGGCTCAATGTCAGGGAAGGTCACACCTTCCGGCATCTCCTAGGCAGTAAATGCTATGAGGATCAGCAGCCAGCTGAAATGGAACTCATATCCTTGATCCTGAGCTTCATGAAAATCCAATTGGAGTTGGTTGACTAAGTACTTCGACCAGTTCATTTGGAGTCCTTCTACACATTTTTTGGCGAGGTCAACAACAAACACTATGACCTGCATAGGTTTGTTCTTTCTCACCATATTTCTTACGATCAGTTGGTAGGCCAGGCGCACTATGCCATTCTGGATGGAAGCTACCTTGTAGCCTCGCGTCCCCTTTTCTACATCTCCATATGTGTCTTTAATTCTCTGTGCCAGTGTGTGGTCTGTATCCTTTCTTGGGTAGAAGTCTTGTGGTTCAGGTCCCTACATGATCATTCCAGTGATCCTATGGATCAACGTCGAATCAACTATGATGAGTCTATCTAGCCATAGCTAGCCACCATGGTAACATGATAGCCAGAGATTAATAGATGTATTAACCTCTTGGTGCCTTTCGAAATGTGGAATCTTCATCACATTCAAGATGGTGTACTACACGAGGTTCATAGTCCATGGTTGGGGGATTATTTTTGAGTTCTTCCCCTTCATCCTAGTCAAATATCTTTGAGGGGTGAGCATATTTTGGTTCTTGCGGTCTCCTAGGTTGAAGTCGTTGAATTTCAATGTCACGATATTATCCTGCTACATTCGAATTACACGTATCCCCCTCGGGAGGTATGCAATAACCAAGGTATAATCGAAATCCCTTGGGAAATTGTCACTACTCACTGCGCTAGCCAAGGGCAGGATGTATTCGACCAGGATAGTCGGGATTAACTTCGTGTTCGCCAAGTCATATCGATGCCTGGTTCTCTTCTCTGTTGCAGCTCAGGATGGTTTGGATCCACGAGCATTCAATGGGGAGGCTTGCACTCCTCTCATCAACGAGGCTTGAACTTCTGTGGACATCACTCTCTCAGCCATCAGATCGAGTAGAACTTCTTCAACACACTTTTTAGCTACGCTGAGTTCGTTCGACATACACGCTCAAGATTGGATAACTGAGATTGATGAATGGGTGCTCAAAGAAATAGAACATGTGTCGATATTAGTAAACACAATGCGATAGAAATGATTTGGCTTGGATACAATTTGCAAAAGTGTTCTCGATGCAACAGTCGAAGGAATAAGTAGACAGCAAGGTAACGGATAAGAGGCCTTCATCAATGTAGTTATGTCCATTGCGAAGTGGTCCCAATGGTCTGGTGGCGATATTTCTGGTCATAATTGTTGTTCTAACCATTCAGGGCATCAGTCTAACGGTCATAAGGCCTCCAACAGTTATATCGGTTCACCATGGAGAAGTGCCATGTTGCACTATTTTAATATCCCAACGAAGTTCTAGTTTTGCAAATCTTCCTTCTGCAAAGTCCCCTCTAGAACATTCTGCAACTTTTCTATCTTTGCTCTCTTCTTACTGAGATTTCTAGCCTTCTTCCTTGTGACCTTTGTCTCAGTATTTCTCTTTCCACTTTGATCCTTACCTTCTTTTATCATAGTAACTTCGCGTTGTTGAGATTCTTTCATAGGGTTCAAGGGCAATAATTATCTGCCTGGGGTAGGTGCTCCACTCATTTGTGAGTCTTCTTCTGTTCTTTCAACTTCGACATCCAAGTTTCTAGTTCTAAATAGCTTCAATCTGTTCTCCCATTCTTCAATCAAGTGTTCTATCCTCCTAGTCATGAAATATTTTAATTCTTGCTTCTTCTATTCTAAGACTTCCTCTTCTTTTCTTATGTTCTGATCCTTCTCAATACAAGTTTTTCTTAGTAACATAACAACTGGGTTTTCTCTCTCAATAAATTTAACAACCTCAAAATCTTCCTCTGTCGAAGTTCCATGAGCTCTCATAGATATTTGGTTCAGTCTTCCACATAGGGTTATCAACTTTTGTCTGAATAATCCTATTCCTCTGAATGAAGGAATCATGGAAGGATTTCCTAAAATTTTCCAAGTTCTTTCTGTCATTATATTCACCTGTGTTTCTTTATCTAGAACACAGTCAATGTTGAAGTTTACTATTCTTGTTTCTATGCATTCTTTTTCTTTTAGTATCTCTTATAAGTTGATATTTCTGTGATCATTCAGGGTTTCTTTCATTTGTAGCAATACATTCTCTAATTCTTTTTAGGGTTCTGCCATGGTCTTAGTTTTTTAATCTTCCTTAGGGTTTTATTGCCTCATATTCATTCTTTCAACCTTAGCAATCATTCTAGGGAAATCCAAAACTTCATGGTCCATAGCTTTATGACAAAGACAACTGGGTCTTCTACCATGGCATTCCTTAGCAAGATGTCCTGGTCTTCTGCAATTATAACAAAGGGTTAATCCTCTTTTTATTTTAAATGATCCCCAAATTTTCATGTACTACGCACTAGGGTCATAGTAGCTAACCTGCAAAAAATTATTTCTAGGATCCTCCATCCATTTGTTAGTCCAAACATTCTTTCTATGCATAGGAATAACAAATATTTCACTATTCTTATCAGATCTACTCATATCAAACCTTCTTTCTTCTAGTTGCACCCTAGTTTTTAAGCTAGGACAAAATTTATCAAACATACCTAGATCCATACTTTCGAAATAAAAATTTCCACTTATCTTACCTTTTCAATCAAAACTTTTCACTATTCTTACCTTTTTCAGAGCACAAACTTCAAGATATTACCTCTTTTCTTTAAATCTGAGTTCTCTTCTTAGCACAGAGCTTTACAGGTCAAGTAGAATACTGCGCACTAGGGCAACAGATCTATGCATAGATATTTCTCTTTTATTCAGTTCCCAACAATCATAGTTTCAGGTACCGGCAATGGAACCATTTGTTGGCACAGGGGCAAACCCAGGGTTCAACACTCAAGAGCGCACCAACAAAACACTAACTACTGGCCCTTTCAACAACACCTACGAAGCATATGAAGTCTCACTCGAGGTAGAGGTAGGGGTGGTTGCAAGACTATAGTGTCTGCAACCTTAGCTGGGACACAAATATGTGATTACAATATTCTATCAAAGCACTTAGCAGTTACATTTCATCAGTATTTAACCAGTATCTACTTCGCAGTAAAAACCGTAATCACAGATCATCGCAGTATTCACCCAAATCTATTATATATGAGCACTAAGCACATTCACATGGGTTATATCTAGCATGTATCCATATTATTAAGCACAAAGCATCACAGATCTATCTATCATTCACCTACATCAAAGAACTAAGAAAGTAAACACATAAAGACATCAATACATAGCACAAAGCATAGCAACACAATATATACATGGTTCACCCCCAACCTAGGACTACGTCCACCAACTCTTCTTCTCTTTTATTATATTATGTCAATATTCTACATGCACAGAGCCACAAAATCCTACTCCGCATAGGACAGGAGATCTGCACGCATCTTGTCAGATCCTCCTTCCCCGAGCTAGGTTACAACACAAAGATTCTACTCAATCCCTTACAGTCACTTGCACTTTCCTATATGAATGTTATTTGTTCATATTGTATGATTCCTTGATCACGTACATAGTTTCATATCAAATAGACTCTATTATTCTTGTCTTCGTTGGCTTGTGTGTACTTGTAGATATTTCTCCATAAGCCTCGCGATGGAGCTTGGATTGCATTGGCAAAGTCATATCTTTGATATTTAAAAGGTATGTTCTAGATCCATTTCTCATTTGATAATTGAAATCTAAGGAAAGAGTAGTGTACTGTCTTGTTTTTTTCTAGTTTCATAGTGAATCTAGGGGGATTGATTTGTGTCTGCACTTAACAATTAGCCTGATAAAACCTCCATCCAACCAAGGTGATCAACATGAGTAGCCAAGAGTAGTTGAACTTTGTCCCCAGGTCCTGTGTGTCCTTGTAGTATTCAAGGAACAAATTTAACAAGTACGAGGCCCAGCTAAGTATAGTACCCTCCGCACATTGTGTTGCAGCTATGATGACCCCAACAGGGACTTCCTCCTTAAGACACTTTCTGAGAAACTTGCACGCCATGAGTTTGATGGTCAGCCTTGTTGTTGTGTCACTAATGCACTTAATGATGATTATGTGAAACCCTCTTTCTATGTCATACGTCTTCTTCATTTCCTAAGTCAGTGCCTTCTCCTTTGTTTTTTCATCGAGGAACTACGCGGGGCTCTCCCCTCAAGATGGAATCCATGTAATGAATGCAATGAGCTCTACGTCTATCAAGACAAGATCCTCCACCCATAGGTATCCTCCATGGGTAAATGCAATCAACTTATTGATGTAGTTATTTATGTCACCACCCCTTCCAAAGTGTGGGTTACCCAACATGCTTAGAATCCCGGTGTTGGCTAGTCCAGTTGCCCACTATTTTGGATGGAAAATTGGCTCATTGAAGGGTCCTATACCCATGGTATCCAGGTAAAATTTCTTTGCAAACTCTAGAAACTTGTCCATGTCGGTCACATAATGATCCGAGTACCGTATTTTTTCCACACAACCTAAAAGGTTAGCCATGATACGCACCCCTTCCAGAATGCATGGTAAGACTATGGTTGTTGCAGCCTACCTGTGCAGTGATCTTGCTACTAGATTCTTTACCTTTCGTTATGCTGGCTCACTCAAGGTTCCAACCTCCATTTTTCTCTCCACTGTATATGCCTCTACCTAGCTAGTGGAATCTTCTACTATGCCCTCCTATTGTTGCTTCAACGCTACTGTGTGCGACCTTTCTGGCACAACCGATTCTGTCTAGTTTGGGACCGTCCCATTAACCCTCGGGGATTCTTCAGGGTTATCAGAGCCCAAATGATTTCCTGTGTCCCTGGCCTACTGGCTCTGTCCCACTTATGATATATCAATATCCATGCCTACTGATGTTGTTTGTTGGGTTTCCTTCATCATTGGTGTGGGGCTCACCGGTTCCATATTTAGCGAAGGGATTTAGTCCAAGTTGATGAATTCAGTAATTTTTGTTGGTTCCTATTCACTTCCCTGTGGCTGTTGAGGTGCTCTAAGGTTGCTTCGAGTTCATCTGTAGGATTGGCTCGACACTCCTAGCTTAGGTGGTTCTATGATGGTTAAAATGGTCTCCACCATATTAGTTTGTTCTATAACTCTTGCAACCTTGCTCTATGCTCTGTATACTTTGTCGCTTTGTTCTTTGCTCAATTTCACAATAACCCTTTTGTTACCCTCGTGCTTTCCTTATGTAGCAAGTGTGTGAAACTTCTTGGAGAATTTACCCAAGTTATGTTTTGAATGAACTGGAGCTTCCCACATACCTTCCATTGAATTCCCTTGACATCTCTAGTTGGCGCAATTAATGTGACATCCTGCCAATCGTTCTTGATATTAAATTTTGATAGACGTCGTCAGTTAGCACCTATTTTCCGTACCCGCCATTTTTGCAATTTCTTCCTTTTTCTGATCATTGGTCCTTTCTCTGACATGCTAACATTTCTGAGTGCACGTGATGTTGTTTGGCTAGTGTGCGTGGATTTTTTCTTTTCGTCATGCTATTTCTTCTTTCACTAGTTGTTGTCTTTTGATGTTTGGCATAGTAACCCCTCTGTTGTTGTGCATAGTCCTTTGTTTTTTTGTTTTTTGTTTAAGTGATAGGAGGTCAACTATCCCTATACATATTCATTTGAATCCCACTGATCATTTCTCTAAGTTATGTTCCTCCCAAGTCCTTCAACTGTACAACTCCCCCATCTATGAAAGTATTTACTTCATATGGTCCCAACCAATGCATTCTGCGTTTTCTTGGGAGTTGAAGAGATTTACTATTGTACACCAAGACTAGGTCTCCATCCTTGAAATTTGTCATCTTGATATGTCTATGATGCCAATATTAGTCCCTTTCTTTCTATACTTCTTGGTGAAACCCTACTAGGATCCTATATTCTTCCATGATCATCAATTGACTTAGCCTTTATTGTATTGCCCCTCGCTCTATCATGTTTGTAATTGTTGCTACGCACAGACTAGGTGCCAAAAATTCTAATGGCACCACTGCCACTTGTCCATACACCACTCTGAATGGTGTCTTCCCTGTCAATATCTTGCATGTGGTCCTATATTCCCATAGTACTCCTGGTATATTCAAGTCCCAATCGGCCCTATTAACATTCCAAATCTTTGTCAGTGCATTTTCGAGGATCTTATTAAAGGCTTCCACTATTCCATTTTCTTAAGGATGATATGGTGTACTCTTTTGATGATAAACTTCAAACTCCTTAGTCATAGCCTTAATAGTGTTGTTAATGAAGTGAGTGCCTTGGTCACTCATCAAAATCCTTGGGCATCCAAATCTAGTGATCACTTGCTCAAACAAGAAGTGTGGTGATGTCTTTGCGTTGTAATATTTTACTAGTGTCGCTTCTACCCATCTTGTTAAGTATTATATCGCAATAATTATATACCTCGCTCCTGACCTTTTTTCTAGTGGGTTAATTGGTCCCACAAAATCTATTGCCCATTTGTCAAATACCTGCAAGGTTACTTATGGCTTCAGGGGAATCTAATCCTATCTATTCAGTTTACCAACTCTTTGACATACATCACATCTCCGGCAGTAGTCCTTTGAGTCTTTGTGAACAGTCAACCACCATAGTCCTACATGCAATACCTTCTGCATGGTATCTTTTCCTACATAATGGCCTCCTACTATTCCCTCATGAGATTCTTCTAAAATCCTATGGCTTTCATGTTCTAGTACACATCTTCTCAGGATGTTATCTGCACCCATCTTGTATAAGTGTCTTGCAATGAATTGATAGTCTACATACTTGACTACCAGATTTTTCTTTTGCGCAGTGTTGAATTCTTTTGGCGGAGTCCATGTACTCAAGTATTGAATGATGTCTGTGAAATATTCATCGGCTACTTGGACTAAAAATAACTGTGCATCGGGAAATATGTCCTATAGATTTGTAGGTTCCTCTCCATTGGTGATCCTTGACAGGTTATCAGGTCCTTCACTCAACTTCCCTGGTTTGCCTATCACTTCGAAGTCAAATTCTTGGAACAACAATAACCATCTACATATTCTCCCCCCCAACATTGGATTGTTGATGAGGTATTTGAGAGTTGAATGGTATGTAAACATCTTGAAATGTTTTCTCAATAAGTAATGTCAGAATTTATGAACCAAATAGACCATAGCTAAGCATTCTCTCTATGTGGTATTGTATTTTTTCTCCGATTCTGACAGTTTTCTGCTAGCAAATGTTATAGGATGGTCCAATTCTCCTACTCCTCGATGTGCTAGAATAGCTCCAAGTGTTATGGTTGATTCATCTACATGCACGTGGAATGTATTTTTCCAATCTGGGAATACTAGTATTGGTGCGGTTACCATCCTCTCTTTCATGGTGTCCAATCCTCGTTGATAGTCCTCATTCCACTAAAACTTGTTGTCTTTTCTCAACAATTTCTCCATTGGCGCAGTGATCTATGCATATCCTTTTATAAATTTCCTATAGTATCTTGTGTGTCCCAATGTTGCTCTTAACTGACGTACTGATTTTGGTGGTGGTAGATTAATAATTACTGCAATATTGGCAGGATCTACTAGCAAGTCGTGTTTTCATACTATATGGCCCAATAGTATCCCAAAGGGTGTTTCAAAGATGCACTTATTGATATTTAACGATATCTGGCATTGCCTACATATTTATAACATCATCCTCAACACCTCTACATGGTATTTAAACATACTATATACCTCTAGAAACTCATGGATGAATTCTTTGAATGCACCTATGATTACTCTCAAAAATATTGTTGGTGCATTATTTAGTCCAAACGACATGATTGTGTACTGGTAGGATCCCCATTCTGTGGAAAAATTGGTCTTGTGCCTATCTTTTGGAGCTATCGTGATCTGATGGTAGCCTGAGAATCCGTCAGTGAAGGAATAAGAGTTTTTTTCCTACTACATTATCCAACACCACATCTGTGAAAGGAGTAGGGAACGGGTCATGTTGGCACACATCATTCAAATTCCTTAGGTCGACACATATCCTTATCCCTCCCTTCTTTTTCTCCTGAACTACCATAGGGCTTACCCATTCAGATACCTCTACAGGTGCTATGATTCCAACCTCCAACATCCTATCAATTTTGGCTTTGACTTTTTTCTTATATATAGGGTTTAGTCTATATTGTCTTTGTATGATCGGTATTTCCTCAGATCTGAGAGGTATATACATTTCACCTATCTCTCCTACTATGCCTTTCATTTCTATGAACGTTGTTGGGAACATGTCGTTGTACTTGCGCAATAACTCTATTATGCTTTCCATTGTTTACTCATCCCAGTAGTCTCCAATGTTGGCCATTTATGGATTCTCAATTGTCCCAATGTTGACTTTCTTCACCTTGATTGACACAACAAATAATTCTGATTCCAGAGGTGGACCTTCCACTTCTCTTTCACCTTCAACTTCCGCAATCTGAATGTTTCATGGGTCATTTTCATCTGGTACTTCTTCCTGCATGCGGTAGCATGACAATAGTTCTTTTAATGTCTATATGTTCTGGTATTGTTCTTTTTTCATGAGTTCAACTTTCAATTATTTAATGAATATCACCCCTCTAATTCGTTTAAGTGTTGAGTCTATGTTGGGGTTCTCATGTTTGTTGAGAAAAATATATAAAGTGATATTACTCAAGCATTTTTATATTATTCTTGGATAAAGAAAAATAGACAGGAATGCCACCCTAGGTTTATAGCAATCAAAAATAAAATCCTAACTCACAAGTATTAATTACAAGTGCTTAGGATAGTCTTTTTCACAAATAAAAGATTGCTGGAAAATTCATTTTAATATGATTTCCTGAATATAATAGTTGTTGAAAACAAGTGTAGAGACAAAAGTAAGACACCAAGATAATAATCAAGACAGATGAGACATAAAGAAATCATTTATTTCATTCCAATTCACCAAAGAGTCATTTTCTTTACAAAATCTCATACAGGAATTTCAGACCAAAGTCAAACTTAGACATCCCTGATGGAACATACAAAAAGACCTCTGATAGAAAATCAAAACTGAACTCTAAAAGATGGATCAACTTGTCACATATTTCTTCCCACTTGTATCTGCACAATAGCCTTTGCCAGTCATGAAAACTAATTCACAAACAGACAAGTCTACACAGACTATCAAAGATAGATCAACACCTCTGAAAAACAAGTGTCTGAATGATGTAATTCAGCCCTAAATGTTGTTGTCTACAATAAGACCATGTTATCATAAAAGAGAATTAGGTTTGTCATAAATTAAGAAATGAATGAAAACTAAACTATCTCAACATAAACTCAAAGAGCAAACCTTAGTATGGTTATCCTTCTATCCTCCTCTTGTTCCTCCCTTTCCTTTTTCCTTTAAGAAAATTAGAATTGATTGAGGTAGTTGAACCACCTCATTAGTTAATTCAACTAAAGACTCAACCAACTTTTTAGTTAGGGGGGAAGTAATAATCATAATAAGGGTTTTAAATAAATAATAACTAGTTGTTGGGAGCCCTTGTGACTCCCATTTAGCTCTTAACAATTATAACATAACTAGTCAATTAAACAAGAACATCTCTCCTTGTGACTCCCATCATCACATGCACATTTGACAATTTATCTCATTTATATTTGACATTGTTTTCAAAAATGCTTTACTCATATATCCAAAAATAAAACATGCTATCCAAAACTTCTGAAGTCAACTGTAATCAACAATATATAAAATAAAAACTCAAAAGCCATATTTACCACTATGATATGCAATCTTTCCTTGATTGTTGTTGTCACCCTTCGATTTTCCTGAATTTTCCTTTGGTTGTGTGAGCCTTTAGGCCTAATCTCGTTGATCGTGTGAGAACAATCATCCCTTAAATGCATCTGGGAAGACACGGATTTTTCAGAGCCATTGGAGGGCGAGGAAGGGGCAGGAGTGGCTTTTCCTTTGGAAAGGGCATGGTGGGCCTCGGTTTTCAACCCTTTTCTAGCATGAGAGGACTGAACTAGTGAGTGAACATGTGCATCTTGGATAATTGGGTTAGTAGGCGGGGGAGTAGGTAAGGACAAATTGGGCCAGGCATGATGTTGGGAGACTGTTGGGTGGACAATATCTTGCCATCCGTCATTTTCGGGAACCTCGGGTTGAAATGAGACATGAGGGGGCATGGGAATACCAGGGGCTTATGGAGATTCGAAACGAGGCCTTTCAGGCCTAGGTTGGACCACTCCTTTCCTAATCCAGTTGAAAAATATGGCCTGAAACAATTGGCCTAACTCTTGCAAGTCAGCATCAAAGTGTATGGAGAACCTTGGCCTTGTTGGGCCTTTATTCCAATTAACTCTCCCTCGGTTTCCTCTGCCATGGCTACCTCGACTGAAAAAACTCATTCATGCATGCATGATTGATTAGAAAATAGTCCTTTTAACAACCATACATGATAACTCTTTAAAAATATGAAATAGATTTTGGCTCAGCAACATATCAGGCTCATGCAATCCAATCCACATAAATTGTTTAACTGTTGTCAATGAGCAGGGGGTGAACACAAGGTCCTGGGGTATGTGAGGGGCTTGTATTTAGCGAAAAGTGATAAAATGAGGGGGAGAAGAAACATGGTTACTGCTCAAAGACCATAAAAATCAAATATAATGCAAACCAAAGAAAACATCACTATAATCCAACCAATAAAATGTGACTCTAAACTGCTTGAATATAGAATTCTTATTGAATATAATTAAATTTTAGAACAAGGAGTGAAAAATGAATGTGGGAAGGCGAGGGGGGTTGTAATTAGTGGAAAGCAAAAAAAATGGTAGGGAGAGAGAGCGATTATTGTTCATAAAATTAATTAAGTGATCCATAAAACCATTCTGTAAAAGGAAACACACCAACCAAATGACCATTGATACCCAAAACAATTACTATGCATAGTTCAAGCAATCATGTGCATTAACTTACTCCATGCTTGTAATCAAATATCAAACACAGTGTCATCAAACAAGACAGTATGTAGTCCAAAAAATCTTGTAGGGGAGGTCTGTTCATCTCACTTACTTCCCACAATCAACATGAATATTCTCACTTCCCACATGAATAAACAGTAAACCATTATGTTCAGCATCAAAATCAACCACTGCCCACAAATTATTTCAATCATCAAATACAAACTCAAAGGTCGTGCTTGATTCTGTGTTTTAATTCATTTAATAATTGAATTGCAATGAGGTTATACTATCATAGAACCTGTGTTTGTTTATGCTATGAAACATGATATTTATCAATGAATATCCACATACAACCATTAATATTTTAAATGCAAGATCTTGACTTTCCATTTAAACTCACAGACAACCATTACCATTCAACACATACTATGTTGTGGAATACAAAGACATCCGAAAAAAGGAAGGAGTATTTCCATGACTGTACAGGTTCAATCACTCTAAATCCAAACATCCATAATGTTGGGATATCATTCCAATACAATGAGGTAGCAACAGCATGCCTAAACTCATAACACAAGTCGATCAAATTGAAACAAAGCCATGTTTAAAAACTTGTGGCCTTCTCTAATGGCACAATCAAATAATATCGATAACAAGTGCAGTGGATAACCATGCCACAATTACCACGATGAAACATTTCCATTTGACAATTTTAAAATGCACAGTCACAGTATCATTAACTCAACCTATCATGACGAGCTATCAATCCAATACAAGGAGGTCGCAAAAATATTGCTCAAATTAATCAAACTGCAACAAAACCATACTGTGTAAAAACTTGTGCTTATCCTTGATGACGCAATCGAATAATAATAACATATACAGCGAATGAAAATTCCATAGTCATCCTGGTTGCAATAACCATTTGGCCATTAAAAACACATAGTCACAGTAATCACTGACTCATGATGTAGGAACGCCACACATACCAATGCATCACGCACGAAACATCGTTAATCAATTATAAAATAATGATGATTTAACATTCCGATAAATTCAATACAAAAGAGAGTGATTGTGTATCAACCCCATTCTTCAATCAACCAATTTCAATGTTGATTTTATCAATTAGACTGTCATAATAACCAATTGCAGTGACTAAATAAGTAAAACACTGTAAGGATAATCAACAAAGACGAGTTAACTATTGGGTATGTGTTATATTCTTTGCATGGGTGTATGGGTGGGCATGTCAGATACGACAAATGTGTCTGACGATCCCTACCGCCAGAGATTTTCCATGTGCGCCGAGCACTTTCCTAGGGGGGTCCCAGGGGGGGACAGGTATGCCCCCCCCCCCCTGGTTACGCATAGCGTTCGGGGTAACACCCCGAAATACTTTTTTTTGGGTGGTTTTTGCTATTTTTAGTGGATTTGTAAATTAATCTCGAATTAAGGGATTAGGGTTTTGGTATCTATGGAATAACTAAAAAAATTGTATATATTGTATGGTGAATGGTGAAATTCAATATAATGAATATAAGAAAGGTTTTCAGTTGAGGGTTTCTGGTATAAAATCTCTGTGTATTCTGTGTATGAGCCATTGATTAATTTAGGTCTTGCTTAAGAATCTATATGCATTGCTTTACTTCGCAGGTTTAAAACTTACATGTGGTATCAAAGCTCATTTTTGGCTTCAGAGGGACGCCTTTGTTGTTGAGGGTTTGGCTCGGTCTTGATAGATCAATTTTATCTTCGGTCTATGATAAACCTAGGTTTAGTGGGAGCTTTTGCAGTGGAGATTCGAGTATAGAAAGAATAATGGTGA
>JZKD02S1902622.1:256974-281524 GCA_000966675.3 Picea glauca | reverse complement strand
CTGTAATTTACACTTATCAACAGCCTTAGGGGCTATATAACTCAAATTTGAACCAGGGTCAATTAGAATAGACACTATATGGTTGGTGATCATACCTTCCATCTCCACCACTGAATCTTAGTGGTCATCTTGTTTATTAACCAAGGATACATAAATTTGTGGCACACTCCTTGTTGTAGGAAAATTTCCCTGCGGACAGGTAGATCACCTCTAAGAGCTTGACCTTAACTCTAAGACAGAAAATGCTTAACGTGGACACTGACTTCCTTTCAAATCTATCCAAACTAACACATGAGAAGGAAGGATAACAACAGTACCTTTTTATCGATGTTTGTCCCTGCACGCTCCAAGTTGCGCTTCGATCCTTTTCTCCTTGTTGAATCCTATAGACAAACAAGATACAACCACTTCCTACTCTATTGATATTAGCTTGTAAACAAATCTATCTATCAATGATAAGTTCATGTGACATTAAACACAAACTAGAAAGAAACAGGCCAAGTGTGTCATATTTATGAGACTAACGACAGCAGTACTTACAATCGTAGATGCGAATGCGACAACTTCGTCAAGTCCCCTTCGTCTAACCCTTGCTCAAAAGATCCACAACCTGGATAACAACATCTTCACTGATCACTCTCCTTTGGCTGACTGTGTGTTTCCTATAATATCATAGGTTTCATGCTAGCAATTCTTCCCCCTTTCCACCATCATAGAGCTTGCTTATATAAGTTGAGAGGAGCTTAACCTCTTGAGTTATCTTTAGAACAAGTTGGGGAACCTTCTCCTTAGATCAGGGATCTCATGATGAAACCAAGAATTCGAATGCAACTACCTTCTAATCTTGAAATATCCTTCCCTTATTATCCTCAACGGGCCAAATACTGCCCCAGATTAGGCAGTGCTCCTTCAAAAAGGGCATCAGAGCGCTGGAACGCTCCCTAGGAAGCTTAAGGGGAGCGCCAGTGCTTCAAAAGGGAGTAGTGCTCCTTCATAAGGGAAGGAGAGCATTATAACTCTCCCTGAAGCCTTGTAGGGGGGAGCAAGTACTCCTAAGACTGATATAGAGGAGCTCTCCCCCTCAAAACCTTTGTTTCAGAGCTATTTCAGGTGTCAAGAGTCCTTTGACTTCAGTTAACCAATTCTCCTTCTTCAAACCAAGTACATGAGATTTTTTAAGTGCCTCCTTAGTGTCGTCATTAAGGCAGTATGCTTGAATAGCGTTTGCGACACTTATGAACAACTTGCGACACTTGCAAAATTTGTAAGGAATATGCGACACTTACAACAATTGAGAGGAACATGCGAAACTTATCCAGTTGAGTAAATTTGACGTGTAACAGAATGCCCCCCAAAGTATGAAGTTAGAAGATGCGAACTGACGACTGAAATACTTTGTAGACGTTCAAGCAAGGGTATAGACTCAGAGAACCTGACGAAAGCTGCACACAAACATCCAACAAATATCATGACATATTTCAAAACCCAAGGCAGGCATACCTATGCTTGGGTGATCAAGACTTGTGATATATGGCCACCATAAAATACATTGTGGATCCATAATCGTATTGATAAGAAGGTATAGCCACCGGAAATACAATGTGGATCTATACTCTGATGATGAAATGATCGTAGCCACGAAGAATACACAGTGGATCTATGAGATGACAAGACATAGCCACGACCAATACAAAGTGGATCTATGTAACAGTGTATGTGTTCTTTGTCCAATGGAGATTCCTTCGCAACCTGGGCGAAGCATATATCAAAGTGGTTGCTTGATCTAGGGTCTTCTTACCAATCCTGATGTGGTACGAGTCTAACCGTGTGAATAGATGTCTCGATGTCGAACATGGCAGAAACCACTTGATTACCGGTCAATGGTGTGAACCGTTAACAAGTGCGAGGGAGATCACCATTAATGTCGATGATTCCCAAGGTACCCTAGTACATTCCAGCGAATGTGAATAGATGATTTGAGGTCAAACATCCATGGAATCATTCGATCAGGGGTCAATGATGTAAACCCACTGTCGAATGTGAGGAGGCCTACCATTGAGGCATGCAGGTCCCAAAGTACTAATTGGTTTCTAAGTCTGATTCTCAGATAATGTGTTGAAGTCGACAGGAACAAACTCATCGAAGGAGGGCCTTGATGTATCCCCCATCAACGACACGAAACAGACATGGATATGTAATTTGGTAGATCAAATGGACATGGACTGACACAGGTTTTGAGGCAAGATATTTGGGATGGTTGACTCTCGAGGTGGATACTTCCCTTGAACACTGAGGCACAATAGCAAAACATGACATGGACCAAAACTATGCAGTGGATACTATGACTTGCGTCGGGTGACCCAAAGGAGTGAAAGGAGCTCAGAGGATTGGCTCAGTGTAGCGGTTCATCGAATTATGATATGTGCGAATGACAAAGTGTCGTGTTCAAGGGTGACTCTAATAATTGTTGGACAACGTTCTCAAGAGACTGCTTGGCTTGTCCCTTTCCATTTTCCCCCCATTCAGATAGATGAGTGCCTCTTTTTGATTTAATGAGCTCGAGGAGGATAACGCATGCTCGATATAACTCACCTTTGGTAAGTTCCTCTTCCTTTGTTTATCGAACCAGAAGAAGTAAGGGTTCGATCCCATATGGGTCTTTCAATGTGTTCTTTAACGAGTCCAAAGACAGAAAACTCGAAGGTTTTTCGGGATTATAGAGTTTGGAAAAACACTTAAAAAAGAACTCTCTCATTTCCTTTTTCATACAGTAGTCCAACGAGACCGAAAAAGGGTTAAACTATCACTCGGAAGACTCCCTTTCTGACCTTTTAATGAGTGTGAAAGGAAGCAAGGTCACTTGACAATCTTTTCATATTTAGAGAGTCTGAAAAGGGTTTAAAGGAGACTCCAGGGGGTTCCTTTTTCGTGTGGTGTCCATACAGGTCCGAAAAAGAGATAAAAGTTTACCCGGTTACGTTCTCATATTATCGAGCTCGAGAACGAACTAAGACTATGCTCATAAGTGTGACAAGGTGAATCATCTGTCAGAACTGCCAGGAAACTTACGATGTCAAAACTACAAACCAGGGGTTTAGTGAAGCCATTAAGTCATTAGAGAAACCCAAAAATGACTATACCTTATGAAAAATAAAAATCTATAAATAACAACACAATGAAAATTCATTTACCATTTTATTTTGCTCAAGGATTGTGGAGTAGTGGAGAATCTCATTTCGGAGTGGATCTTGTTTTGTTCGCTGCCGGAGCTACAGTTCACCATTTCGCTTGCCGTTTGGAGCAGGTAGGTGTCCATCTCTCCTTCTTTCAATTGCATGGTTTTGTATTCATTTTCATAGCATCATTTATTTTAAAATATGAAGCCCTAAGTTGCCCCAATTAGAACCAAATCGGCCTCTTTGAAAATTAATGGGAAAAACAGAATTCTTTTACAAAAACGTTTTAGGAAAGGATGGCCAAGATGCCAATGCTCCAATAGTCGATTAGATAGGTCATTTTTTGGTAAAAGAACCCATGACACATCTCCCCATATGCCCACGCAGCCCCAAAATCGTTTTGATCTTTTAAAACATTTTCATTATTATTTAACGAATGTTAAATGGCTAAGGAGAGCGTGGTAATTATAAAAGAGTGTGTGGTCACTTTTAAATGTTGTGAACATCTTATTTCATGTTTTAAATTTCTTTTGAAAATTTGCCAAAATTGCCAAAACGTGGAAATAATGGATTTTTGATTTTTTGTTTTGTAGATAACTTCGGCAACCATGATCGAGTGGAAATAAAGGGAACATGAGATGGATGACTTAGCCACCTTGCGGAGTCCTCGCACACGGGCCGCATTGCGAGCTTGTGGTTTTCTCAAGTTCTTCAAGTTGCAAAAGATGAAGAAAGAGATCTTATTGCTTGAGCATATGATTGGCCTCTGGGATGTTGCAGAACAAGGATTCTGAATCGGCACACAACTTCTAACCATTGAGTTAGAAGACGTGTATTTTTTGACTGGCCTCTCGAAAAGAGGGGTCCCTATATATTTTACTGGACAGAGGGCACTACCTGAGCAAGTGAATGTGTATCTGGCATGCCACTGTATCCCGGGATCAAGACTGGTAGGGGGTAGAATCCCTATCAAAGATATTCGAGAGTTGCCCCTCTGATCTATACTGTTTTCTATCACGAGCGTGACTGGTAGTACGAGTGTGCATCTAGCATCAATATCTCAGGTGGCTTATGGTGTTCAGTGTTTGGAACCAACACTGTTCAACTGGAGTGCAGGGTTCCTTCGAAATGTGAAGGAACAGATTTCACGGTGCAGGACTGGACAGAAACAGTTTGGCTATGGTTCATTTTTGGTCTCATTTTTTCTAGAGTGCATCCCCCATATGCAGCCTCAGATAGCACTGGCGGTGCGACCAGTGGATGAACCTAGGATGAAGAGGTGGACTAGTTTGTCTCCAAGGCTAGTATCGGAGTCAGAGTTCCATTTCACTGGCGATTTCTTTGCCTGGCTGAGACAGCAATACCTCTGGATAGAGGACTTCCCTTATGCTGAGGTAGATTTTCGCGGGAGCATGGACTTGATTTTTCCCGCGAGGGAAGACTGGGATGTGTCGGGTAAGAGACTGAGCCATACCTTGTCTTGTTTTTGTTTTTTGAGTTTTCAATGTATATATATGTGTTTTTTTTGGGTATGTAAAAGAGTTCTAACAGATGTATTGTTTCCAACATGCAAACAAGGGAACAGTGCGTCTGGATGATACACTGGTACCAGGACATCACGGGGGCATCCCAGTTGCAGTAGATCCGGCAGTACCAGTAATAGGTCTCTGGGAGGTTGAGAGAAACCTCCAAGGACTTACGATGGGCATCCCTCCTCTGTGGAGGGGGGAAGTGCCTTTACATCTGCAGAGACACACTATGGGAGTACTGGAGAATATCAATTTTCTATTGAGGCACGTAGTGTGTGTAGTGATGTGTTACTCGCAGCACAATGCAGTGCGGGGAGATTAGAGTCTCTCTGGTGATCATATTTTTGTATGCCTTGTCAGGCGACGTTGTATGGGTGGAAAGACCCAATATTTTGTTCTTCTACATACTTTTTGATGTAATACAAACATTTCAGTCACGCCATATATATATATATATATATATATATATATATATACAGTTTCGAGTTTTTATAATGTCAATGATTTGTACATGATGATGTCTGTGATGTGTTTTAATTTACATGTAATGTACAATTTTGTTTTCCTTAACTCTTATATGTGGGCAAGATACCGATCCATGATATAGTTAGCTAACGAATCCGAAACACTATTAAGTTCTCTTGGAATGTGTCTATATTCAATGTAATCGAACATTCGTTCAAGACGGCGAACTTGTAAGTGTAGACATAGCAGGATAGGACTACAGATAGCGTAGATAGGGTTGAGTTGATAAACCACAAGTTGGGAATCTAAGTAAATGATGATACGAGAGATACCTAGAGAGGAGGCTTGGGTCAACAGTCCGATGATGGCGTGATATTCTGCCATATTGTTGGTTGCTGGTCCTAAGAAGATACCTCCTGAACTCACCACCTCGTCAAATTGGTAAATAAATCATGCCGCCGAAGCAATGTTCTGGGTATGTCGGCTAGCGCCATCCGCGAACCCAAAAAAGGTAGGAAAGGAAGACATCATATGCGCATGAAAACACAAGCACAGTCATGAGTGGAAAAGGTAAAACTCGAGCACGCGAAAGAAATAAGCACACCAAACTAAAATACAATAATGTACAAAGTACAGATACTAGGTGATCTAGGCATAGTAATTTTTAAGGTAAATCCCATTTCAGGGATCTCCCAGGGAAATTCCATCGTGATCAACTAATTCGTAGGCACCTCTATGTAGAAAACGCTTCACGATGTAAGGATCGTGCCACATAGGTTCTAGCTTTCCTGTCCCCAATTTATCATGAGCTTGGTCATAAAAGAGGACTAAGTCTCCTTCTGCGAAAGCCCGAGGGTGGACGGATTTGTCATATTGACTCTTAATTCGTTTCTGATGTGCCTCATTAGCGAGAGCAACATCGCGACGTGTTTCTTCCAATTTGGATAGATACAAGAATCGTTCTTCTTCAGCAGAAGTATGGGGTAGGAGTTCTACTTTCAGTTTGAGTGATGGAATCTCACACTCGATTGGTAGGACGGCTTCAATTCCATAGACCAACTAGAAAGGAGTGAATCCAGTTAAGGTTTTCACAGAAGTGCGATAGGCCCAGAGAGCGGATAAAAGTTGTAAATTCCACGATGTTTTGTTTTCCCTTACCATGCATTGGATCATGGTTTTTAGGAATTTGTTGATAGCCTCAACTTGTCCATTCGCTTGAGGGTAGTAGGGGGATGAGTTTTCATGGTGAAAACCCAATTTGACATGTAACTCGCTCATCATCTATTTTTTGAAGTGTGCACCATGGTCAGTGACAATGGCACGTGGTACACCAAAACGAGTTATGATGTGGTTGAAGAGGAATAGAGCTGCAGTGCGACCATCATTCAGGAAGGTAGGCATAGCCTCAGCCCATTTGGTGAAGTAGTCGATGGTGACGATGATGTAACCGTGCCCCCCGACTGAGGTAAGCTTACACTGCATGAAATCGATGCCCCATTTGGCAAAGGGACCAATGGCGATAATAGGGTGCGGCGCAGTAGGGTTGTTGCGTGCCTTCTTGTTAAAAAGTTGGCAGGGCGGGTATTTTTTGACAGCCTCAATGCAATCTTTGAAAATCGAGGGCGAAAAGTAGCTGGCACGTAGGATTTTTTGGGCTATGGCCATTCCAGAAAGGTGACCACCATAGGCGCCAAGGTGACAATCGTTCAAAATGTGTTCAGCCTCCTTGTGAATTAGACATCGCCGAAGGATGGTGTCTATACCCCGATGATACAAGGTGTCGTCGATGATGAGATAACGGCAAGAGTGGTGACAAATGCATCGACGCTCTTTGCGAGAGATGTTGGGCTGAAAATGTTGAGTTTGAAGGTATAGGAGAATGTCTCTATACCAAGGATCAGAGGTGTTTATGAGGAAGAGAGATTCATCGGGGAGAGAATCTCTAGGTTCAATGTTTTCATCGACACGAGGGAGAGCACAGATGATCTCGGTAAACACCAGGGATTTTTTGGCTTTGTCCTTTGTAAACTCAAGATCAAATTCTTGAAGAATAACGATCCATTTTGAATATTTGCCCCCAAGTACTTGACGTGTCAAGACGTAGTACATAGGGTTGGAGTTTGCGATTACCGTGGTGGTGCGTAATAAGATGTAGTGGCAGAACCTTTGGACAGCAATGACGGCTACCAGAGCCAGTTTCTCAACATGTGAATATCTGAGTTCGGGTCCAGATAAACTCTTGCTCAGATAATAAATCACATGTTCTTCACCGTTGGGGTCTTCTTGGACTGACACCATCGCAATGGTAGAAGTGGAAGCGGCCAAGTAAAGGATGTAATCCTTTGTATATTCGGGGGGATGTAACAAAGGTGTGTGGGTTAAAGCGTGCTTGAGAGCATCGAATGACCATTGGGCAGCGTCATCCCAGATGAAAGGGATGTTCTTTTGCAGTAACCGCATGAATCCTTTAGTGATCTCGGCGTAGTTGCAGATGAAACGGCGAAGAAAGTTCGCTTTGCCTTGCAAACTTTGGAGTTGAGTTAAATTGGTAGGTGGGGGTAAGTCTAGGATGGCCTTAATCTTTAAGGGATCCACCATGATACCATATTTGGAGACAATGAAACCGAGGAGTCGATCGGATTCAACAGCAAAAATGCATTTGTGTGGGTTCAGATGAATACGGTAGAACCTACATCGAAGAAACATCACCCACAAGTGATCGAGGTGATCGGATCGATTTGGTGAATGGGTGGGTAAATCGTCGAGGTAAGGTTTCGCGATATGTTTGATGTCGTGGAAAGCGTACGACATGGCCCACTGGAAAGTGGCGCCAACGTTTTTAAGGCCAAAAGGTAGCTTTTGGTAGGTGAAAGTACCCCAAGGGTAGATGAAGGCTGTCTTATGTTGATCAGCGGGTAAGATTTCAATCTGGTTATATCCAAAAAAGCCATCCATGAAAGAGAACATTACGCTCCCTATGTAATTATCGATGATTTGATCGATGAAGGGCATAGGGTAGTTGTTCTTGGGACAAGCTTTGTTGAGATCTCGATAATCAACGCAAACATGGATGGTCCCTTGTTTCTTGGCAACCGGAACGAGGTTGGAGACCCATTCGGTCAAAGGGACAGGATAGATGAAGCCATATTTTAGAAGTTTTTCAACTTCTGCCTTTATAGCTGCAATTTTCTTGGGATGAACCGAGCGAAGTTTCTGTTGAACCGGTTTTGCGTCAGGGTAAGTTTTGATTTCATGCATGAATATTGAGGGGTCGATCCCTGGCATTTCTTCGTAACTCCATGCGAAGACATAGCAGAATTATTTAAACAAAGCGGTGTAAGAGACCACTTCATCGGGTGTGCAATTCGCACCTAGGTTAATATTTTCCATGACACCTTCTTTGATCGAAATGTCGATCGCAATCATAGTGGAGATGTTACTCATGTTCCCCTCAGAGAGAGTATCTTGTGTGAGGATGGGAGATTGCGGAGCATGGGTAACATCGGGGGGGGAGACAAAGTGTATGTCTCGGTGAATTTCTTCCAATGGAGGAAGAAAAGAGGATCGATGATGGTTGTCATCCCAAGGTAAGTCGTCGATGCTGAGCATTTCCATAATCGATTCGTCCAAAGGGAAAATGTGGGAAATGTAATCGACGGTAGATGATGGGGAATCCAACCATGAGGGCATCGAAAAGGCATCGAGTGCCAATGAATGTGAATTGTTGGAAGAGGGAGAGGCAGATTGGATAGCTATGTATGCGGCCTCGGCTGGGCTGAGTGGCATAGTGTCACTGAGCACATCGAATTCCAAAGGACTAGGTACAATCCAAGGATCAGATGATTCTAAGGATTGATAAGGCATAGTCGAGACCATATTGACAATGGAAATATGATGTGCAGTAGGTGGAAGTGGTGTAGGGAAAGTACCCATCAGGCTATAATATTTCAATAAGCCAACACCAACGCTTTCATACATAACTGTGTGGTCTCCCAAAAAAGGAATGTTGTTGGTGGAAGGGATGCAAGCATCGAGTGTACAGAAATCAAGTTGATCGATGGTGACAATTTTGCCTTGATGGGGGAATTGTACACATCGGAACACCGATGAGGCAATGGCATTCATAGCGTAGAACCAACTTCTTCTGAGTAATAGGTTGTAATCGAGGGGAGCATCGACTACCTTGACGTCAACGATAACAGTTTTTCCGCCCAACTGAACGGCTAAGGATTGCAATATTCTGTGAGGATGAAAACCTCGTCCATCGAAAGCACGTAACATCGTAGGGGATTTGTTAAGGGAAGGTGATTTCAAGCTTTTCCAATAGGTTATATACATGACACAGGTAGAGGCTCCCTCTTCCAGAATAGTTTGGTGGATTTGTTGATTGTGAACAACAACATCGATTTGGAAAGCTAGTTGGTGGGAGAGTCGCAAGTGATGGTAGTCTAGATTAAACGTGAGGTTGTTTGATGACTCGGGATCAGAAGATTCGATAGCGGCTAAGAGCGTTCTACGTTGGCTGGGACAGTGTTGTAGAACTTCCAAGGCAGACATAGCACACGGTGCCTGGGCCAAATCTTCTACAATATTGTAATTTTGGGCAGCCCGTGAATTCGGATTGAAAGTAGATTTTTGGATGGTGCTCTTAGGAGGGCGTAATATGGAGTCAAAAGATGGTTTCTCAATCTGGATTGGCCCGGATGGAGGGATAACAGATGGAGGATTAGCAGAGGATGGCAACGGGTCCGGGGGGGAACCGTTAGCAATCTTCGTCTTATCAGGTTTAACTGGCGTGTCATATGTCCCAGAGCGGGTGGTTAGGTTAACCCCATTAAACATGTAGATGTGGGCACTTATCGAGGCCTCATCGTGGGGTTGGTTGGAACTTCCCCCCGGCGTGGGGGTTTGTGCAACCAAAGATTGCTGCTGCGGAAAAGGCTGAGTAAGCACAGCGGGTTGTGAATTTCCCTTAAAAAGTTTGGCCACTTCATCACAATGTGGGCAGTCTCGAGTGTAGTGATCATCTCCATAAATGAGACATGGGAATTTCAGTTTTCGTTGTGGTTGTTTTCCAGCAGCAGGGGTTTGTGGTTGGGTTTTGGGTTGTTCGTTGTTATTGTTTTTCTTTGGTTTATTCTTCGCTTTCTTCTTGCCCCCAAGTTGTTGTGAAGGGGTTGATTGGACCGCATTCACATCAGAGACCTGAGTTTGGGGGGGGGTAGAAGAGGGTGTGGTCGGGCTAGGAGTAGCTGTCGAAGCGGGTCACTGAATCGTTCCAGACGACTGGGTAGTAGATTGGGTTTTGACAGAGCCGATAACTCCATCCGCGTGGGAAGCAGACGATGGTTTGGATGGATCGTTAGTGGCACGGGTAGCATTTGGTATCAACTCATACAGAGTACCGGATTGTGAATAGACTAAGTCTAAGTACTAAGCTTGGGCAATGGCCTCTTCCTCAGTGAATACGCCGCCCATGGCAACATCACGAGCGATCTGGGGTAACAGTGATTTAGTGAACCATTCTGCTAACAATTGGTCAGGAATGACTGCTTTGATTAGCCTTCGTCGTCGTATCCATTCATGGATATGATCGAAGATATGTACAGAAGTTTTCTGGCGAAGGGAGGTTAATAGTTCAGTACCCGTCTCATATCGAATGGGCAGTTGAAAGTGCATGAGGAAGAACATGGTGAGGGAGTTGAAATCGTGAAAAGATGCGCGTGGTAATTCAATATACCATTTTTCTGTGGAACCCGTAAGTGTTCATTGGAAAAGACGCAACCGAATAGAATCGTCCATGAGTGAGTTGGATGAGCACCACAAATGGAACGTCATCACGTGGTTGTTTGGGTCTTCTTCGGACTTTCCGTCAAATTTTGGGATATCAGAAGGAAGTTTAGCTGGAATAGCTGGCCAAACCGAAGAATGATAAATAGGATCATTTGTTAACCGAGACAAGTTTGGAAGATCTAGGGTAGCCAGAAAAGGTAGTTGTCGGTTAATTTGCAAGTAATGTTGGTGTGGCAGGGGGACACCAGTGGGGCCCATTACCAGGTTATGTGGATAATTGTAACTAGTGGGCCCTCTCATGTGAGGTTGGTTTTGACCAGAGTACACAGGATTTGAGTTGTTTTGAGAAGGATGTGTGAGCGAAGGATAACCGAATGGGTTTTGCGGGTTATAGGTTGGGTTTGGAATTTGTCCATAAGGGAGTTGTTGCGGAACCTGAGCATTTTGTCCTGTCGATAACTGTGGGTTTCCTTGAGAAAGGGCGTTCCATGGATTAGGTGCGGCGGACACATTTTGTCCATGTGGCTGATGGTAGACTCCGGATTGAGGTTGCCCCCCAGCATGAGGGTGCCCCCCGAATGGAATTTTTCCTCCGGTGGGAGGATGCCCCCCAGCTTGAGGTAGAGTTCCCAAGATTTGAGAACCAGATGTAAATGACTGACCGGTGCCGCTGAGTGGGTTAGGACCACCAAGACCGATCCCTACGGGTTGTTGGATAGTATGGAACTTCTTGGTATAACTTGGGTGGTAGTTTGGGCAGCAGTGGCAGCGGAAGAATTCAGTGCCCTAAATCCAAAAGGGAGTGTAGGTCTTGGTGTTACAGGTGTGTCTATCACAGCTTGAGTAACTACCGCGTTACCGGTGGGGATAGGCGGAATGTGCGGGACCATTGTAGAATGGGCCGTCTGGAGGGGAATAGTAGACCTTGGGCCCATGGACGGTATGTTCGGACCAAAGGGTGGTGTGGCTATAAAAGTGGTGGTACCGGTAAAATGATTTGGAGGTACAGTGTAGTTAAAAGGTACATCGACACCTTCTCCAGTTCCATAAAGATCTCGCACCAAGCGTAGTGGACTTCGAACAATGTCTGCAATCCAAAAAGGGTCGTTGGCTAGAGGGTTTTGAGGAGACCCAGCCAGAACATCAAAAGGATTGACAACAACAAATTCTTTGGCGGAATTTAGGTGGAGGATACGTCGTTCATATCCCTCCAGAATGCGGTAAGATTTTGGAGACTCTGAGACAATTCGAAAATTCTCCAAAGGAGTGGGAACTTCTTCCTGGGAAGTTGTAGTGTTTTGAACCTCACTCTGTTGAGGAGATTCCTCCGTAGAATGAGGGGGTAAAGGGGTGTTTCCTTCCATATTTTCCAGAGGAATTCCCTGTAGCCTCCACGAAAGGCGTGGAGGGTCGATGTTGGCTAAAAAGAGTCGACGAAAAAGATCTATGGCCAACTACCGAAAAGAAACAGCACACGCTAATAAAAATATAAGAATCACAACCAAGCAAATAGGACCTTCTTTTGATGACCGTGATAGTTGGTGATGAAATCCAACGTCGCATGATCAAGTCTAGAAGGGGTAGGGATAGGGTGGAACGGTTACAATGGCGACCTGCTTAATGGACTTACGCCTTGGTGCAAGATTCCACGCAGTAATTGTGGATTTAACCTCCAAGGAGCCTGAGTGAGTTTGACCAATGTCTTCTCTAGGTACAATGAGACTTCCCATCACTGTCACCTTGTGTAAGACCCTAAAGATTATGGCCACTAAGGTTACCAATTCACAGTCATCCCCTAGGCGGGAACAGTCGACAGTCCGACCAAAACATATGGGCAGGGTATCGAGCCCGAAATCAACTAAAAGGCTTCCACGCAGTAATTGTGGATTTACCTTGAAGTGGCCCCCATAATACGATCTGACCACCACAATCAGTTAAACCATGGAGGGTTAGTCCCCATAGCTCACCTGAATGCAACCTCATGCGTAACCCCTGTGTTAGAGGGGGATCCCAGGCAGACTTATACAATGATTGGATTTGACTCTCTCTAACTCAGGATGCTACTGTTTGTTTTGGAAAATTTGGAGAGTTATGCTCACAGCCATGATCCAAAGAACTAAGCCTAATCTACTGTTGGTGGAGGATCCTAGAAAAGAGAAATTTCTAGATAACTTTTAATTAGCATTGATTTTCTGACTGTTATTTACGCAAAAGGGGTGCATGGAAGTGAAACGAATGGAATTATGACTCAGTCCCAAAAATGCATCAAATATGATAAGCATTCATTTCTTTTCGATGAACATCTATCTAAGGGAGAGAGAGAGTTATTTTCACTAACAAGCACGAACAAGGAATATCCTCAAACAATTTCTCAATCAAATCCTGATGTGATGCTAAAACTTTTGAGATGCCTTCTAACATGCAAAATCAATTATGAAGATTCTTTTTCATTGACTATATATGAATAATGATCAATTCAACACAATGCTTGTCTGCTAATTATCTTCTCGTATGAATGAAAATCAAACTAGTACAAGCAAAAGTCATACAAACAATACACCCTTTGTTGCAATCAAAACGAAAAGCGAAAGAAAAGAAACAATCAAAGAGGAAACAAACTTCACACCCAAAAGAAAAAGTTGAAGAACAATGACCTTGACTAAAATCAAGATGAAGAGATCTGTAGGCCTTTGATGACCTTCACCAGGGTTTTTACTCAGCTGAACAGAGAGAAAGACAATGCCTGGGTTTCGGACTTCAATCAGCAGAAAAACTCAATAACAATAGTGAAGAAGGCTACAAAATCCAAATAGTAAGATGTTCGTTCTTCAAAAATACAGATGTCATGGCTGGAAGAGAAGAAGCATTGACTCACAAGGTTACTCAGCAGGAGAGACACAAAGGCAAAATCTAGAAAAAGCAATTCTGGAAGGTTTATTGGCCAAAGGAGGGTTGGCGCTCTGTTGCCACAGGAAAGGAGTGTTATAGCGCTCTGTGCAGAGCTATTAGGGAGCGTTGGTGCTCTGTTAGCACTGGGACAGGGGCGCCAAGTTCAAAAACTCCCAGAAATGTCAAAAAATTCAAAAAATTGCAAATCAATTTTGAAAATTATGCTGAGTATGATGGGGTAGGGAGCCAATCTGCTCATGAAACCAATCTAAAAAGGAGTGAAATAGGTCTGAAACAATCAAGGGGTATAACAAGGTCAATGAGGAGAAATCAAAACAAGAAGTTTCGATTTGAGGCTATCTCCCCAGCGGAGTCGCCAGTTTCTGTTGTAGGAAAATCTCCCTGCGGACAGGTCGATCGCCTCTAATTGATTGACCTTAACTCTAAGACAGAAAATGCTTAACGTGGACATTGACTTCCTTTAAAATGTATCCAAACTAACACATGAGAAGGAAGGATAACAGCAGTACCTTTTTATCAATGTTTGTCCCTGCACGCTCCAAGTTGCGCTTCGATCCTTTGCTCCTTGTTGAATCTTGTAGACAAACGAGATACAACCACTTCCTACTCTATTGATATTAACTTGTAAATAGATCTATCTATCAATGATAAGTTCATGTGACATCAGACACAAAATAGAAAGAAACAGGCCAAGCGTGTCATATTGATGAGAATAATGACAACAGTACTTACAATCGTAGATGCGAATGTGACAGCTTCGTCAAGTCCCCTTCGTCTAACCCTTGCTCGAAAGATCGACAACCTGGATAACAACAGCTTCACTGATCACTCTCCTTTGGTTGACTGTGTGTTTCCTATAAGATCATAGGTTTCATGCTAGCAATTCTTCCCCCTTTCCACCGTCATAGAGCTTGATTATATAGATTGAGAGGAGCTTAACCTCTTGAGTTATCTTTAGAACAAGTTGGGGAACCTTCTCCTTAGATCAGGGATCTCATGATGAAACCAAGAATTCGAATGCAAATGCCTTCTAATCTTGAAATATCCTTCCCTTATTCTCCTCAACGGGCCAACTACTGCCCCAGATTAGGCAGTGCTCCTTCAAAAATGGCATCAGAGCGCTGGAATGCTCCCTAGGAAGCTTAAGGGGAGCACCAACACTTCAAAAGGGAGTAGCACTCCTTCAAAAGGGCAGGAGAGCGTTATAATGCTCCCTAAAGCCTTGTAGAGGGGCGCCATCACTCCTAAGACTGATATAGAGGAGCGTTCCCCCTCAGGTGTCAAGAGTCCTTTGACTTCAGTTAACCAATTCTCCTTCTTCAAACCAAGTACATGAGATGATTTAAGTGCCTCCTTAGTGTCGTCATTAAGGCAGTATGATTGAATAGCGTTTGCGACACTAATGAACAACTTGCAACACTTGCAAAAGTTGTAAGGAAGATGAGACACTTACGACAATTGAGAGGAACATGCGACACTTATCCAGTTGAGTAAATTTGACGTGTAAGACTCCTGGCCACGTCATTGACGGTGGTAGCTTCTTGAACGTTGTAAATTCTTCGACTGTTCTGTTGTCGGTGGGGGCAATCCCTCAGTAGATGTTCTTCTCCACAACCCCAACATTTCAAGGGTTCTTTCTTCTGTTTATCAATCTTTCATGGGTAGATCCAAAAGGTTTATTTCCACTCTAGGAGGGAAAATTCTGTTGGTGTACACTTCGGGTTGGGAAGCTCATGCTTGAGTCCTTTTTATAGTTTTTAAATCTTGGGGATTTAAACCCCTTTTTCTGGAATCCTGAACTATTCTTCTGCTTGAATCCTTCATGAGGTTATGTCCGATGCCCATGTTGTTCATAACAATATCTTTCCTTTCGGATAGTGTCTTCTAGGGTCTTTGGCTCGTCGAACTCAATCCTGTTCTAATAGTCCTTAGGTAGTCCACTGATGAATCGTTTCACCTTTGCCTTTTTTGCTTTTATATAGGGTACGTATCTCAGAAACTCAAGGAATCTGCTAACATATTCCTCTATGGTGTGTTGCCCCATCTTGAGTTCATACAATTCTTTAGTCTTTTCGTCGAAATACTTTTCCGACAGATACTTCTTCCTGAAGTATTTCTCAAACTATTCCCAAGATAGGTCTTCTTCGTGAATCCCTTTTACGTTCTTAAGGTCTTCCCACCAAATGGAAGCCTTCCCATTCAGGTTGAAAGTGGCTACTCGGGCCTTCAAGTTTTCCAAGAAGTCATGGACTCTGAAATACTTATTTAGTCCAAGTAGCCAGGCCTCCACTTCCTCTCCCTTCTTTGTTTCACCTTTGAAAGAGGGTGGTTTGGCCTTCTTGAATTCTTCGAGATTATGATTTTTTGAATGATTTCTCTTCTTCTGTTTTCTTCGGGAATAAGAACTATTTCTGCTACTAGAAGATCCCTTTGAGTCGCCAGTTTCCTTTCCAGAGGAATTGCTCGATGCTTGTCCCTTATCTCTGGGGTGAACCTTTCTCAAGGTGCTCCTCCCAGTGTGGCCACTTAAAGGACCATGTTTCCGCATCCTGGGTGGGCTTCAAATTCTCTTTTCTTGTCGTTGGTCCACATGACTAGTGTCAGGTCCATGCTGCAATTGTCTTTGTATGTCGGATAAAATCTATAGCAAGACTGCATTAATTTCCATTTGCTTCTTTTTCTCTTTTATCAACCTCTTGTTGTCGGCCTTGTAGCTCTATAGTTCGACCATGAGGCTCCTCACAGTCTCAGCTAGATCTAGAGGGATCTCTATCGCTCTCCTTTCATCGGACTCTTCATCTCTATTGTGGGATCCATCTCCCACTTCATGGTGCATCACCATTCTATGCATCTGTCATTTCCCGTGGTTGATCGTCCACTTGTTTTGCAAGAAAAACACTTGTCGTTAGTCAACATTATATTCATTCACAATCAGCGCATGATTCATATTTTTCAAATGCATACACACAATAGGAATTTTCATTCTTAACTTCGGCTTTTGATAAAGGGGGTTAAGGTAGAGGGTTACTCCTTTTAAGAGTACTTCAAATGGCATTTCTGTGCAACTCATTCATGAGCCCAAGCAGGTCAAGTGTTGTAACCATGCTCTAATACCAATTTGTCACACACCCACTACGACAACCTAGATTTTTGTTTTATTTTTGTCTTTTCTTCGAGGGATAGAATCCCTGAATTTCTATGGGGCCTAGCGCAGACCATCCCTTCCCTTATCCTCCTCCATGTGATTGTTGGCTATGACCACAAGCCTTACCAAAAATGCACTTTCGTCTTTCGCGATTCGGGGAATCGCAATGCAAACGTTCCCCTGTTCTTTGTCTTTCGAAATGCTGAAACTCGAAAGGGTCTAATAGATCCTTAGCTCATCCCTTGGGTCGCTTGTCATATGATCGATCCTATGACCTGGTGCTATTCCTCTAAATGCTTTTGGGGTTTCACATTTCGGGGAATCGTGAAGCAAGCGTTCCTCCTTTCCCTTTTTAATCCCCGGGACTCAAAAGCCCGGTGTCATCCGGATCTACGGTCCAGATCATTGACTTGATCAACGGCCCAGATTAAATCTCGACGTTCTACCTTTCGAGGATTCTGGCGGGGTCTTCACTCCTATTTCCCCGATCTCCATGACACCGGCAGCTTTAGATCTTCGCCACGCATCACCTACAAATGGATGGTCTAGAGTCTTTTGGGACACGAAATGTCAACTCCCGAGTTTTGACCCTTGATTAACTGCTTAGCACCTACCTCCTCCTTCTACCACATGACTCTGCCCTGTGACCTAGGGCTCATCCACAGAGCGCATCGGGGTTTCGGGTACCGGAATTTTGCGACTTGCAAAAATGAGGGGTCTTACCCTTTGGTTTCCCGGGTGCTGAAACGCTGAAACCTATTCATGCTAAACCAGCTCATCCACAGAGTACGTCGGGGTTTCAGGTACCAGGATTTCACAACTTGCAAAAATGAGGGGTCTTACCCTTTGGTTTCCCAGGTGCCGAAACATCGAAACCTATTCACGCTAAACCGGCTCATCCACAGAGCGCGTCGAGGTTTTGGGTACCAGGATTTTGTGACTTGCGAAAATGAGGGGTCTTACCCTTTGGTTTCTCGGGTGCCGAAACACGGAAACCTATTCACGTTAAACTGCCTCATCCACATAGCACGTCAGGGTTTCGGGTACCAGGATTTTGCGACTTGCAAAAATGAGGGGTCTTATCCTTTGGTTTCCCAGGTGTCGAAACGCCGAAACCTATTCATGCTAAACCGAATCGGGGTTTCGCATACCGAGATTTCATGACTGGAAAAGACGAGGGGTCTTTCCCTTGGGTTATTCGGGTGTCGAAACACCGAAACCCATTCACGCTAAACCAATTCGGGGTTTCTCATACCATGATTTCGCGACTAGCGAAGACGAGGGGTCTTGCCCTTGGGTTTCCCGGGTGTCGAAATGTCGAAACCTAAGAGAACTACTCTTTCTTGTACAAGGTTTCTAGACTCTGATCACATGATCCTTCAAAGGGTTCTTGGGTAATCATCCCTAGGCTTGGTGACCTGACTGAAAAGCCTTCCTAATTCACTGAGCTATGAACTCTGTGATAGGGGTAAAGTAAACTCGTGGGTTTACTATAATGGTAGTCTTTTCAAGGAACTCACTCCGGCTCTGGAATGCGAGGAAACTTCCCGGGAGGAGGTGCCTTCGGGAAATCAAACCAGGACATAGCGTGAGTCAAGTAGATGGAAAAAATCTCAAGGGAACGGACTCGTATTCTAAACTTATTCATTCTATACATAAACCGATTATGGTCATATAAGTATAATCATGCATCCATTATTTCCGATCAAAAAACCAGGCAAACACTTCTATACAGAAACCATTTATGAGTGTACAAACATGAGCATGCATCCAGGATATTCAATTCAAGATACAAGAGATAAACACTTATCAAAAACACCAAGTGTGACGTGACTGCTAAGAGGGGTTCTCGTTTCCACCTAACCGTAGGCTCAGTGACTCTAAACGGATTTAACACTATCCACCCCCGAGCTAGACCACGATGCTTTGAGATTCAGTCTCCTGCTTCCAACTCAATGGAATTCAAGGATGAAGGTTACTCTCCTTCTCCTATGTTCAGAACTCTCTGTGTTTCCAGAGTTTTCTCCAGCTCTCTTCCACGATCCATGTCGCATGCGCTCTCTCCCTCTCTACTACCCTTACCACACTTCCTCTCTTTCCTTTTCTCTGCAATATTGCATGTGGCGCGAATTTCCCCATCCGTGGTCAGGTCTGGGAGCTGTTACGGATGGGCGATTCACCCCCATCTCCTCATTAACTCTTGAGGAGCCTCCCCACCTACCAATCTGACGGGAAATCCATTCCAGGGTCAGAGAGTTGATTTGGTCTTTGAGCAAGTAAAAACTAGTACGGTACTGGCTCGGTGGAAGTTAATGCAACCATTCCAGGTCCCTTTCACCACCTATCATTAGCCATCGTGGTCTCTTTTAGCACATCCCCCTCCCAGCAGTCATACAACACATAATCATAACATAATTTACATTCATCGACCTTTTATACAAAGGTCCGTCAAATCAAACATTCACATCTTTGAGTTTGCCATAGTTCTTGGCCAATATAGTTATTTTTACAGACTGGGGGAATCAGGTTGTTACAGGAGATCTGTGGTTGTATTTTGTAATATTTATTTATCCAGTCTAACATCTGAGTATATCAGTCAGTTTATTCATGCATGTGAAATACCATATCTAATTAGTTAATTCATTTATCTAACATTCACCACTTAATAGCAATAAATATGCATACGTTCATTCACACACCACCTCTGTAATCGTGGTTTACCCCCTCCTGGGCTATGTCCACATAGATCTGTCTCTCAAGCTCCTTATTATGGTTCAGTAATATGTCATGCCACGTGTGTTTACAATATTATATCTTACTCTCTTCAACAGGATCCTCAATACCTGTGAGGTTGACTAGATCGCATGAGGCTCCTCAGCCTATGATCTAACCCTAGGGATCGAGTCCCTCACTACTTCCCTAGCTCACCATCTTACTAAGTACTATAGTTCTTACAACTCTCTGGCATTCGTTCTCTTCTCTCGTCCTCTCTTTCTTTTCTCTTTCTTGCTTGGTCGGCCCCTTTCTTCCTCTAAGTACTACCTATTTATACTCTTGGCTCATTATCCATTGCAATATATTGCAAAAACCCTAACCCTAGTGTCGTTAGGTCTTCCTTGCATGCGCACCTTGCCTACTTCCCTCACATGTGTTGCTTTTCCTTCCAGTTTTCCTTTCCTCCTTTCATGCTTCTCTTCCCAAAAATATCCTTTTCTCCTACTATGTATGCATCCAACAGGCCCCCAACATTGACATGTGGCTCGTTCCGAGCCACCTAAACTTTGTGCGCTTCTTCAACAACTCATGTGAGAGTCTAGAACTTCTCTGTGAGTTCCCTTGCTTATGTTTGAGCCTACATGGTCTTTTCTTTGAGTGTGTCCAATAATTGTGTTGTAATATCCTTGTTGATCATCCTTGTGCACTCTGCATCAATTTGTGCCATGTTCTTCTTTGCCTCTTCTTCTTGTGCAATGACCTCCACTGCTAGCTCTTGGAGAGGTTCCATTGGAGCTTGTCGATCCTTCTTCTGTGTCTATGCGACTATGAGATCTTCTTGCAACTTCTTCATATCTTGTACTCTTTTGAGGAGATCAGTGATTTTCATCGTCTTCTGCCTCTGCTTGAGGTCTTGGATAGTTGCGCTTAACTTTTCCTCTTCATGGTCTCACTGTTGGACCTGTTGATCCTCCTTCATCTTTGTCCATAGTTGTGATGCTCTGTCAAACAAGTCGAAAGTTGTGTTGACTTGTCATTGTATTTCCTCCATCTACCCTGTTGCTTCCTGCTTCTTTTGTTCCTTGAGCTCTGGGGGAGTGGTAGGGATGAGGTGTTCTCAAAAGTGATCGATCTCTTACTTGTATTGATCGATTTTTTACACAATTTGATCAATTTTCTGCATCGTTGTGGGCTCTATTGTTTGTGTACTCTTTGGAATTTTTTCATAGGATACAACCAATCCCTGTTTGAGGCTATCCACATGATATTTCTTGTCTTTGGTCTCGATATTGACCTGATTGAGCACCAACTCCAACACTTCTATGTTGTCCTTTGTTTGTTGCATTTCTACTGCATCTGTGCGTGCGCACGATTGTACCTCCTACGCGATGTTGAATTGCAGTTTATACAACACCTTGGTTGGTATCTACCCCATTACCAATTGTATTTGTGCCAAATCTTTCAAGGGTGTCTCGAACACAATCTCATCCATGTGCATCATGCTCGGTGTAACGTGAAAAGTCAAGCTCTCCTATGCTATCGTCTGGATCATATTCTGCTCGCTTGGCATAGCCTTGGCTCCTTCTTGTGATGTTGTGGGGATTGACTCTATTACTCTACCCTCCCTATGTCTTTCTCTAATCTTCTCTAGGAGATGCCTCATGTCATCCAGCTCGTCCTAGATCTGGTCCCTTTGGTGTTGGGCATCTTCAAATTCCTCAACTTCCCGGTCGTGGAATTTTTCAGCCACGAGGTCTGCATTGTCCTTGGTAATTGTATATTCCAGTGGATTTTTGTGCACCTTATCCTTCTTGAACGCACCCCCAGTGTGTATGATCAGCCTCTTGGTATGTCCTTATTCCCCATGGGTGGAACTTGATGTGGTCCCATGTGTTGTCTCGGTCTCTTTTTCATGTTCCTGCGGTGTCTGGGTGGTGTCCTTCTTCCCTACCTGGGTACCTCTCTTTGGTGCACCCCCTTTCTTCTGTTGTGTCGGTTTCTTCCTTGGCTTTGGCATCTCGGGCATATTTTTGTCTCCTGCAAGTGTCTGTCCTTTCCCTACATCATCCTCCTTCTCCATGGACATCTCTTGAACCAGAACTGGAACTCTCCAGTCATCTTTCCAATCCTTGATGGCCATCTCTACGTCCTATTCCTTGATGCAGTATCATATTTGTAGCCATTCCTTCTCAGGATCCTTTCGTGCTTGGATCCATACTGCATGCCTGGTTGCTTTAAAGTTGGTTATCCCCCAATATTGCGCAACCACTTCTGGCTCAATCCACTAAGTGTTGGCAATGCTTTCTTATAGGTCGTTGCAATACCTTGCAAACATGCCTACATTTGCACTCTTGTTTTTGGGATCTGAAGTTCTCCCCAATGATAGGTATCATGTTGTGCGGCAATGAGTGTATTGCTCACAAAAGTATGTATATAAATTCTACAACACTCCCAACTCCCGATTCCCACGACTATTATCCGCCATCGATCTCTGAACTTTGAAATGCAAATTCCTTCACCAAACTGAACTTGCTCGCTCGCTTGATTTGAGTCCATATCAGACTGCTCTAAGTGTTACGCTTGTGCTCACTACTGCGGCCAGTGTAACTAATTACTTTGATGACTGGTTGAGGGCTTGGGAAAGAAAAAGGATCAATGACAGAGGTAGAGAGGGAAGTGATTAACCCAGAGAAAACAAAAGCTTGGGGTTGAGACTTCTCAGAAAGGATTACACAAAACTAAAGGTCGCTCAAACGATCGAGGAAAAACACAGAGAAAATTACAAGCCGAAAGAGGAAAAACTTAAGGTTTGGTTGGCGAAAAGGAGAAAGGAAAGGAAAAGCTATATACTTAGGTAGAAACTACCAACCCACAAGACTCTGACAAGTTTATGTGATAACAGTGCCCATAGTGGAAATTGAAGGTTGTCTTATGTATATCTTTTTCCCTCATCCTTATTTGATGGTATCAAGAGCGTATATTATTTTTTTTGAAGTACATTGCACCATGAAGCTCATCCAATAACTCATCTATCCTTGGAATGGGATACCTATTTTTTATTGTCTTTTTTTTTTAAAGGCTATGTAATCAATACACCTACGCATTGTACCATCCTTCTTCTTGACCAACACAACTGAAGATGCAAATTGGCTTGAGCTTGGCCTAATATTCCCCATGTCCAATAGTTTTTTATGGCCTTCTCAATTTCATCCTTGAATTTATTTGGGTGCCTGTAAAGTGTGGTAATGACTAGTTTGGCTCCTTCCTCTAGTTCTATAATGTGCTCAAATCCTCTATCTAGTGGTTTCCATGGGGAAATCTGTCCAAAAACCTTCTCATGGTTGTCAATTATCCTCTTTATATCTTGTGAATAGTGTTTGGATCTCTTCCTGAGTGGTTTGGGTGAAAACTAGACACTCTGTTGCATAAGCCACGTTCCCATGCCTAAAAACAACCTCCATGCGCTTTGTTGAAACCACCCTAGGTGTATTCTTTGTCATTCCCTTCAAGGTTACCCTCCTTCTTTAGAATTGAAGGACATATCCATAGTCTTGTAGTTTTTCATGATAGGTCCCAAGGTGCTAAGCCATTGAACTCCAAGTATAATATTGGTGTCTAGAAGGTCCATCACATAGAAATCGTGTGCTAAGTTATATCTTCCCATGGTAAGACTCATCTGTGGAATGTATCTATCACATGGCATGGTACGCCCTCCTTCTACCTCCACTAAGAATCCATCAAACTCAACAATAGGGAGGTGTCTCTTAGTAACCAAAGAAGCATCAATGAAATTGTGGGAGGCCCCACCATCGATAAGTATTATGACTCTTTGTCCTTGGGGGACTCCTCTCATCCTGAAAGTGTTGAATTTTGTATCCCACTGGTGGATGTAATAACAACTTTCTTGATTCATGCCTCCTTGTGCATTGTCTCTTCCTCTTCTTCCTCATGCATGTGTTCCTCTTCTGCTTGAGTCACTTCCATGTTTTGAAGATTTCCAACATCATCTTCCTCCTCACTATCTAAAATGACTTCTATGTAGTGAATTTTCCCTTTCCCCATGCATATGTTCCCTAGCTCCCATGATTCCTTACAAGTATAGCAGAGTTGTTTCCTTCTCAACTCTCTTTTTGTAGCTTCATCGAGCTTCCCTTTACCTTTTTCTACAATTCTTTGATCTCCTCCTCTTGGAACAAGAGGTGGCCTTGAAGTAAACTTTTTTTTCGAAGCTACCCCCCCAAGTCTCTAGTCCTCCAAATCACATCCTGTAGGGTAGTAGGCTTAAAATCCTTAACCCAACCACACAATGGCTCTATCAGCCTCTTAGAAAAGATCATCATCAATCTAGTTTCCAACACATATGGAACTATCATTGTTAACCTATGAAACTCCTCTATGAATACCTTAGTTGATCTGGACTGTATAAGTTGTGTGAACTCATAGAAATGTAGTTTTGGATCACCCTAATCAATTCTATCCATGAGCCTCTATGTGAAATATGCATATGAGATAATGTGTGCATGCCCCAAAGTTGTCATCCCATGGTACCACCACTCATTGCCCTTTCCCTCCAAGTACAAGGTAGCAAATTTGATAGCATCCAAATCCATCATGGGGTTTAGTTGCAGATAAGAATCCAATTTCTGTACCCATGCATTTGTCGAAGATTTGGATTCTACATCAAAGGGGGTAATCTTTGTTTGACAACACAGGTATTCCAACAGAGGATGAACACCTTCAGTAACCACTCACATAACTAGATCAAAGATCAACACACCGATGTTTTCACGTGGTAAAACCCCTATGGGGAAACATCC
>JZKD02S1902622.1:230176-247692 GCA_000966675.3 Picea glauca | reverse complement strand
GTGAGGTAAGTTGGTAGTGAGACTAAATTGAGAGGGAAGGTATTTGACCTCATGTGAGGTAAGTTGGTCTCTAAATTAAGTGAGGTAAGTTGGTAGTTAGTTTCTTTCTTAAGTTGGTCTCCAAATTGAGAGAGAAGGTGTTTGTGAGACTAAATTGAGAGGGAAGGTATTTGACCTCATGTGAGGTAAGTTGGTAGTTAGTTTTTTTCTTAAGTTGGTCTAAGTTGGTCTTTGCCTCTAGCCATATGGGGGGACTAAGTTCTCTAAATTGAGAGAGAAGGGGTATGTGAGACTAAATTGAGAGGGAAGGTATTTGACCTCATGTGAGGTAAGTTGGTAGTTAGAAAGGAAGAACTTGGGAAACCTTTCGAATCGAATAGCGGCAACTTTTCGTTGGTAAAACCAACGCCAGTATCATATTTACTCTCTCTCGTTCAATCAATAAGAGTTTACAAGAGTGACGTAGTTTCACGAATTATCTCCTTTCCAAAGCTGCGCAAGGTGGGTGCTTCCCGCACCCCCATCCCCACCTCTCTGGCCATTATTGGGGGCACTAAGTTGAGGGAAGCTGTAGTTAGTTTCTTTCTTAAGTTGGTGTCTGCCTCTGCCCATTATTGGGGGTACTAAGTTGAGGGAAGGGGATAATTGTGGTTACTAAATTGAGGGAAGGGGATTAAGTTGGTCTCTGCCTCTGCCCATTATTGGGGGGCACTAAGTTGAGGGAAGGTGTAGTTAGTTTCTTTCTTAAGTTGAGGGAAGGTGTAGTTAGTTTCTAAGGAAGGTAGGTGTAGGTCCGTCCCTGTTAAAGTTCAACCCGCGTAGTAGGTTAAACCCGCAGGCCCTGGTTCGTAGTGTTATTTAGTAAACCTTGAGCCGCCTTCTTAAATTGGTCTATGCCTCTTCTTAAGTTATTGGGGGGAACCCATTATTGGGGGTACTAAGTTGAGGGAAGGGGATTAAGTTGGTCTCTGCCTCTGCCCATTATTGGGAGGCACTAAGTTGAGGGAAGGTGTAGTTACTTTCTTTCCTAAGTTGGTCTATGGCTTGCCCATTATTGGGGGGAACTAAGTTGAGGGAAGGTGTTTGACTTTCCATAGTTAAAAGGAGTTAAAGGGGCTAAGTTGACTACTATAAAAGGAGTTAAAGGGGCTAAGTTGACCAGTAGTCAACTGCTTACCGTAGGGGACTAAGTGGATCATAGTGGACCTTAATTATCCTTCAAAGGAAATAAACCCAAAGACAGAACCCTATTCCTAGAATTTGGAAAGACATAGAGACCGTGGCCTGCAAAGTTGAGCTAGAACGTAAACTTGCAGGCACGATAACTTTTGCGTGCAAACTTAGTTTCCGGTGCTCTTGGCACAGTTAGAAAACTTTTGACGAGCTTTACTGCATGGAAAAGTATATCACACAGTTTATTACCCAAAAGTACCCAAAAACACTAGGAGAAGCCTATTGATCTCTTAAAGTTTGAAGGGAAAAAATTGCCAAATTCCAGATCTACTCAGAGATGGCCCCCAACAATCAGCCGGATCAAATTACATCGAAAATGCACGACCTCCCAAGCCATCCTTTAAACATGGGATATTTAAAAAGTATGGAGTTACATTTAACCGTTGAGCTTCGCCAGGGCAAAATCAAAATCAATATACAAAAATTTTATTCTCAGAGTATTAAGATATTTGTGCTAAGTTGTTCTACCGAAATAAAAAAAATCAATATTTGCTCTCAATTGTAAGAACTATGGCACTCCTACTTAAAAATTTTGACTTCTTTGTCCGATTGTCTAACGACCATCCATCCAAATGGTGATCTTACCTGACAACTTCCATGATAAATATAACCAGAAAAAAAAAAAAACCAAGAAAAACCGAGGAACCTTACCTTTGAGTGTGGGAGGTATGTTAATCAGCACCCTGTATCCAACAATGACATCAAACAGTTGAGATAAAGTCGCGTAATAAGAGAGGCCCCCTTTTATACATAGGTAAAAAAAAAAATCTTTCTGAACAAGTAAAATACCAGTGAGTCCATGGAACAATAGGATCACTTGGGTCCGGTGCATCAGGATCCTCCATAATAAGGGCCAAACTCTTTGTGTCTTCTGGCACTCCATACCACTCTAATGGCGGAGACAAATCTTTCTTTGCCCCTTGACCATCTGCAGTATACTTTCTGGGTATCCTACCCCCCGGACTAAGCTCAGGAGATGTCATCCTGAATACTTGTTCCTGTGACCCAATATCATCGTATCCTACTTCTGCCTGCGCCATATTGATCTCTCGGCCAAAATTTTCTACATCTACCTGCGCCATATTGATCTCTCGTCCAAAATTTCAACCACTAAACCTCCCTTGTGTGTCAGTCAAACTGTATTCTAGCTCTAATCAAGTGAACAGAAAAAACAAACACGATTTATCCGATGATTCCTGCACAGAGGAATTAATTTAATTCAGAGATCATAACCCAAAACAATAGATAACTCCACACAAAAATTCCAGAACTGTGGACAAAGCATGAACTAAACAGATCAACCTCCTGTGGAATTCAGAATTAGTAGGTGAAGAATCTGCATATAAAATATTTAAACATACAGAACTTGCATTGAAATAATATTGCTGTTACAACATTTGGCAGCATACCAAGTATCGCTGGTGCGTGTATGTGCTATACAGAACAGATAGTTTTCGTGTTATATCTGTTGATTTTAAGTATGGAGCAAAGGAAGTGAATCATCTATCTCTCTTATCTATGTTTGCCACGTTCTTTGCCACCTTTGCATTAAAATTCGCGTCAATAGACAGATGTAACTATGAAGTGCCTAAAGCTTGGATTTGATTGTAGGAAGACGTCTGTCTATAACGATATATACAGATGTCACAGAGCGATGAGGAGAAATAATTGTTTATGTCAGTTAAGGGGATAAGGTTTGATGAAAACGCAACTCAGCAGACGTGCGATATCTGGCAGGTTCAGCAGCCCCTGTCGGAAAGCGTGCTTTATTATTTTCATGAATTATGCACGTCTCCGAATTGATCTATGAACCCACCCTATATATTTTCTGCTAAATCAATCGAAAAAGAGCAAGCTTACTCTGCCAAATTCAACGAAACTGACCAAAAAAATGGTGCATTTTCTCCTCTTTTGAAGAGGAGAATTGGTAGACCCTTCTACTCTCACCTGGAGACCCATGGTCAAGTCGGAAGGACTATCCATATAAACTAGGTCACCCCTTAGACCCAGGTCAAGTCATCCGGGAGACCCAGGGTCAAGTTAGAGGGACTATACAGTTTGAGTGGGTCTAATGGTTAAGAACATGTGTTTCCTCTTAAGAGGTTATAGGTTCAAATCTAGAGGCGGGTAGGGTATGTATACCTTCGTAGACTTTACCAGTGAAACCGCTGGGCGGAGGGGGATCCCTTGTCCCACAAACAAGGAGGTCTCATACACCAATTTGATGTGTTGGCTTGGCCGTGACCTTAAAAATAGATTATTATTATTATTATTATATAAACTAGGTCACCCGGGAGACCCAAAGCAGATGCCCACAAACAAGTATGTTAAACAAGTAAGATGAATTTCAGGTCGGAAGAACTATCCATATAAACTAGGTCTAGCCCCAAAGTAGAGTAGAGCAGACGCTGACAAACCACACTAAACAAATAAGATGAGTTTCAAGTCATTCTTCAAGTTAGAGAGACTGTCCATATAAACTTAGGCCCAGAATAGACACCACGCTAAACGGTGAAACCTTAAACTGGTAAATTTTATTTTGGAGAGGAAAATTTGACTTTAGAAGAAAATTTATAAAAATAATAAAATGCACAACTAATATTATTTTTCATATTATGTTGAATTTTTTAATATTAATAAGTTAAAAAATTATTTTTATTACATAAATATTTTTTATTTAAATTTAAATTATATAAAATTTTAAAATAATAAGTAAAAACTTAAATCTTTTTATATATTAATATGATTTAAATACATTAACAAGTTAGAAGATTGTTTGGAAAAAGTAGGTTGTGTCAGCGCTACTTTCATTGGTATAGTCATCAATCTTCTTCTTTTTGTCGATGATATCGTTCTTATGTTCTTATGGCAAGGAGTCCCCATGATCTTGAAAACCAACTAAGAATCCTCAAGGATTTTTGCTCCAATATGGGTATGAATGTTAATACTATTGATAACACTAAGGTCATGATTATTAAAACCAATAAAACCCCTTATAATACCTTTGTATATGACAACAACTATTGATAAGACTAGGGTCATGATTATTAAATCCAATAAGACCCCTTATGATACCTTTGTATATGACAACAACAACTTGGAGGAAGTGACTTCATTCGAATATCTTGGAATTGATATTCACCACAAGCTCAATTGGAATTATAACATTGAGAAAAGGATTATTGGGGGATGGAAAACTTATTATGGGCTTGAAAACAATTGCAAATTAGTTGATCTTTGGAGTTGGGATAAGAAGAAACTCCTATTTGAGACTCTTGTTACACCTGTTATTCTTTATGGATGTGAAGTCTGGGGTTGTAGTATCTCTTGTGAATCCTAGAGAAAGCTAGAGCAAGTACAAAAGAATTTTATAACCTATAATCTCAAAATTAAAGGAAATACGCCCTATCCCATCCTCCTCTTAGAAACAAGCCTCTCCCCCATTGAGAGCATGGCTATGACTAGATACCTAATGTATAAGAACAATTTAAACAACATGGAAGACAAGAGGCTTCCTAAAATTGCTTCAAAATCGAGTCATAACCACCATCGACTCAAGCAAGGATGGCATAAAGATGCTCAGTCTTTGCTAAACTATTGGGGAATCATGGAAGACACCATTTTGTAGAATAAAGGCACTATTAAAAAAAATGTCGATTCAAAATTTAAGGAGAAAATGTGGTGTGATAAAGAATTAGAGGAAAAAATAAAATTAAGGTATTATAAGGATGTAATCAACCCTAATCTAGAAGATCAAAATTATCTGTCTGTTTTTCCAAGTGTAAAGAAAAAAATAAGCATGGCTAAGATAAGAACAAATTCTCACGAGCTCCATGGTGAAATTGGGCGTTGGTCAGTTCCTAAAACGCCATGGGATGAAAGAGTGTGTCACCTTTGTGACACTAAGAAAAATGAAGATGAAAAACACTTTCTCTTAGATTGTCCAACCCATACCCATATTAGATCTCATTTTCAAAATATTTGTCACACTACCAGCCTTCCTAACCTCTTAACTCAACAAAAGTATGGTGATCTTGGAAAGCTTATCTTAATGTTTTTTTAGCACAGAAACAAAATTCTAAAGAATCAGAAGTAATCACTTACCCTCTTAAGGTCCGATAGACCAATTCGGTCTTAATGGACGTTAATCATCATCATCAATATATGAATGTTTTTTTAATTGATTTATTGCCTTTATAATATTAAAAAAGTAACATTTACACACTTTATGCCCTAATAATAAATATATAGAAACATAGTGCACAAAAACCATTAACTTTGGAATATCTTAACTAACTAGGAGTGGATCATTATATTATTTGTCATTTGTCTCGATGTTTTCATAGTGGAAAAAATTGGAGGAATCAACTTGCAGGGGAATTTTAGTGGCAAGTTCCAGTTTGGAAAATTGGGGTCTAGAACCTTTTGGACCCATTTTGAGGCATCAACCAACGTTTTTTGGGGTTAAACTTTCCTAACATAAATAAAATCACCTAACTCTACTCTACACATTGAGGCCTTTCCAACTGTGCGAAAAATCACGTCAATCAAAATTTGTATGCAAAAGGTATGTCTCCTACAAGTTGACCTACTATGTTGACCACCATGGTACGAGAGGATGCCATGTCAACCCTCGTTTCTCATGCATATGGGGATAGCCATGTATGTGATTTCAAGAAGATTCTAGAAGGTTCAAAACCTTATCACTTTTGAGGGTTGAGGAAGTCAAAAACCTACCCTTAGATGGCTATCGAGCTATGTTAAATACTAGGTCACTAGGAGGAGAAGGGGTTCCAATCTATGTTATTGTATTTTGTTCCATAGCAAAGCAAAACGATTGGGAGTGGGAAATTAGAGAGCATAACAAAGGGGGTTAATGTTTTGTATCATCCTAACAGGTCTCAGGTAACTCCATAGAGAGTGCATTCTCCTTTGTTGTTGCATTATTTCCATACCAAAGAAAAGAGAGCAAAGCAGCCTCATCTTCTAGCTGGGTTTTCTCCCATAAGGGTTTCAAAGAGAAAATCTTTGTGTCATTTTGTGGATGGTGTGTGATTGTATTTTATTATTCTCTGTTTTTCTCATTTCATCTATTTCATGCATAAACATAAAATCAATAACTAAATATTTTAGAAATCTAAAGGAATTTAACCTTCATAGGTAGATTTCGGTTTTATTTATTAGATATGTTGTGACGAACTGTTCGAGTGGAATATCCACGACAATTTACAGATCATGTTGGTATCAAAGCAATTTTTCTTGGGGTATTTGTGGAAATTTGCAGGATCCAGGAATCAACTTAAAGATAAGTCACAAAAACCCTAGCCATGGCAGACGAGTATGTTCACAACAACCCTCAAGATCCAACAAAAGAGAGATTTGAGAGGTTGGAAGTGCAGGTCGTCGATATCAACGACAATATGAACCTCCTCGTGGCGGATCTAGCAAGCAATCTTGGACCATTCAGAGATGGAGGTTTTAACTTAGAGATCAAATCGAAGGAGAAATCAGGAGATAAAGAAGACCTAGGAAAGGAGTCGCAAAAAGAACCCGAGAAAGAGAAGTCGAGTTCGAGTGTTGTTAACCCTTCACAGTCCTTATTCAAGATGGAAGAAAAAGTGGACATAAATTCATACTAAGGTGATATTGATGCATTAAAATTGAATCATTGGTTGCAACAACTAGAAGTTTATTTTAGAGTTCACCATATAGATGAAGAGAAAAAGATTTCATTTTCTAGATTGAAGTTAGAGGGCCATGCTTTAATCTGGTGGGAAATTCATATGGAAACACTTAGTCTAGAGGGCCAACCACCAGTAACTAAGTGGGAGGACTTCAAAAACCTCATCAAGTCTCAATTCTACCATATTGGCCATGTAGAGGACCAATGGATCTGGTGGCACTACTTCAGGCAAAGGTAGGGGCGGAGTATATAGGAGTACACCACTGAGTTCAGAAAGATGGTCATCATGTTGGGTATCTCTCCCAATAACCCATATGTAATCCTCAAGTATATGGGGGGGTTACATAGTCATCTACAAAAGAAGTTGATGCTCTTCAATCCAAGGACAATGGATGAGGCACGCGTACAAGCATAGTACCTGGAAAACACAGGCCAAAGGAAGGGGCGGCCAAGTGGTTCTAAGCAGAAAGAGCACCAGGGAGATTCGAAGGAGAAGTGGAAAGGGGGAAAAGATAAGAAGACAAAAACCAATGCACATCATTGTAAGGATCCTAGCAACCATTGTAATAATTGCAACATTGATGGCCACACTAAGGAAAAATGTTGGAAACTACATCTAGCGCTGAACCCAAAGAACCGTAAGAAGGACGGAAAGAAAAATAACCTTCTAGCCATAGATTCAAGTAATCATGTTGAAATTAGCTTTGATATGGATGAAAATATTTTCCACGCATCTTTGTAGAAGGAGGTGAATCTAAGTAGCCTTGATCACTGGGAAGAGAAGGGGATGACCAAGCTCTTTGTTGGGTGCATGCCTATTTTGAGAAGGAAGTATATTATGGGCGCAAGCCTATTTTTGGAGAAAGATCTATTTTGAGAAAGACTTAACTTTGGAGCACAAGAAATAGGTGGCAAGAAAGAAGCAGGCAGAAAAAGAAGGAAAAATAGCATCCAGGAGGAAAAGCAATGTGGCACACAGACAGACTAGCCTAACCATGATAGGGTTAGGGTTTTTATAAGAATTATAATGACTATAAGCTTATAAAATAGTATAAATAAGGACCTAGGAGGTCTAGGTAAAGGAGAGATAGGTGTGTAAGGGAGAGATAGATATGAACAAGTGTATGTGAGAGAGAGAAATAGGGAGATATCATATCATAACATAGGGATTTGATTAGTATGACTATGTGGGTGGTTGATTGTAATAAGTTTGTAGAAGAGTCGAATAAGCTAGATTTTGCAGGTTAGGTCACCGGCTGAGGAGCCTTGTGTGATCTAGTCCACCTCATAGAGGGTTCTTACCCTCATCTTGATCATATTACTGAAGATGTAATGCACACAGCGCAAGATTTTGCAACAGAATAAATAAAAGAGTAGAGAAGCTAGATCTTTATGGACGTAGCCCCGGGGGGGGTGAACCACGGTAAACCTTGTGTTATGTGTGATTGTTAATGAATGATTTACTTTCTATTGATCTTTATCTTAAAGAGTGAATGGTTAAACTAGATATATCAGCATGAGGTTTAAAGAGGAATAAATCATAGAAGTAATTGAATGATTAAAAAAGATAATGCATAAGGATGAAAGAATCCAACCACAGATCCCCATTCATTCCGAGACTAAAAACACCTGAGTATTGAAGTCACCCATAAAATCTATCTCGAGTGAGACTGCGTTGTGCACCCTGTGCGCAGTGTTGCCTCCTGTATTACCAAGAGGGGTGATAGTTTTTTAGGTTTTTGTTGGAAATCTATTAATATCCGAACTTGGGTCATCCCAAGAAGAAGTAAAAGAAACAACCAACAAATGGTTATGTTGCTGGCTGGAACTACACGGGATTGAGTGGACAGGATCCGTGAAAGAAACGCGCGGAGGATGAAAGTATAGAAGGGAATGTTCAGTCCATGGAATCCAACAAAGGTGAAGATTGAAAGATGGTTTAAAACAAAGGAACTTAAATTTGCGCAGAAGGACAACAGAAACCCTAAGTTAACACCGCGCACATATCTCGACAAATACATGTTTAGCGACTTGCATGAGGTATTTTTTCTGTGATTTCACGCATTTGTTGTAGGGGTGGTTATTGAGGTTAAAGGAAAACCACCCTACAAATCGAATCAGACAGCTAGAGTGAAATCATGTGGAGATCGTGCAGTTACAACAAGTTAATAACACATATACGTGCACAATAGATTTTTGGTTAGACAACATTGTTGCGGGGTTTATCACCCAATTTGTAATAGATACTACAAAGTAGTAGAGTAGTATTTTATAAAGGTTGTTGGCACAGGGGCAGACCCGGGGTTCAACACTACAAAAATGCACCAACAAAGCCCTAACTACCGGCCCTTTTGGCAACACATGCAAAGAAGATGAAGTCTCACCCGAGGTAGAGGCAGGGGTGGTTGCAAGACTCAGGTGTCTGCAACCTTAGCTGGGACACAGATATGTGATTATAATACTTAATACAACTTTTAGAACCGTCAGCTCCTTAATATGTAATCACTATTCACTTCGCTGATACAACAGAGCTTCGCAACATTCACACTAATCTACAGTATTCAAGCACTTAGCATATACAAATGGATCAGAATGAGCATATCAAGCACTAAGCATGACTATCTAGATCATATCTAACATTCTCACATATAATAAGCACAAAACATAAATAGATCTATCTAAACATATTAGAGCACTTAGCATATAGCATATGAACACATCAAGACAAAGCACAAAGCACATAACACAGTGTTTACGTGGTTCACCCCAACCCTAGGGCTACGTCCACCAACTCTTCTTCTTTATTGTCTTCAGTCAATCGGTTACAAGCACAAAGCCATCAAAACCCTTACTCCGCATAGGACAAAAGATCTGCGCAGCTCGCTAGATCCTTCTTCCTTGCGCTACAACACTAAGCTCTCCACAATCTGCTACAAGGATCTGCACTTAGCTCTGAAAGTCTCTTACAGTCATGCACAAAGAACTTACAGACTCTACTTGCACTTAGCATACATTCTCATCACATAGATGCACTATTATCTCCTTCTTACATTGTTTATCCCTCTATTTATACATACAAAATAGGCCTAAACATGGGTAAACCCATGGGCCGACATCCCATTCCCGTTACATATTCCCAAAAACCCAAAAAGGGGCCCAAAAGGGGGCCGAGATCCCGTGATCTCTGCTTCGTCTTGTGCTCCTCCTTCGACAGGTTGTCGAAGTCTCAAAATAGTTCAACATGACCAAGAAACTCCTAAAACTTGGTCAAGGGCCAACAAGCCCCCAACACTCACCTGTGACTTGTCCCGAGTCACTATGGTCTGATAAGTTTGGCTTCGAATGCCTCGAGCTTGGCCTGAGTTTCTTTGACTTGCTGCTTTATTTTGGCCTCTTGTCTGGTTAACTCCTGGATTACTGCATCATTCATTGGCCCTTATAGGCATTGTTCTGTTGTGGTGACAACATGTTCTAGTTCTGCACGTTGGTTCTCCACCTCTATAAACAAATGACATGCCTTATCTTGCACATGTTGAATCAGTTGAGTGACTTCCATCACTTTTCTTTGAAGCATATGGATCTGTTGTTGAGTTGTGCATTATTCTTGAGACCTCTTCATTCGTTCTACAGCCGACAGGGCCTTCAGCTACACTTGTAGTGTATCTACATGTTGCTTCTCTTCCTGGAGTTGCGACTCCAGTGTCTGTAACTCTGAGTTCTCAGTGAGGTTCTTGTATGTCTAGGCGCTTCGGTTACTCAGTTGATTGCACTCCAAGGCAAGAGATTTTAATCTGTCAACTGCACTGTGGGCAGTTGCTTCTCGTTGGTCCCTTACGTCTTGAGGGGTCTTGAGCATAGTGCAGAGCTCCAAGTCTGCTATGTGCTATTGGAGCTGCTAGATTACTTCTTCGAGTTGCACCACCTATTGTGGAACTCTCTCTTCGACCTTTACTTCGATGACTGTCACAGAGAGAAGTTCTCTGTGAACCATTTCCTTAACTTTGAGTTTCTTGGCGAGCAACTGTTCTTCTCTTTGTTGTAATTGTACTTTTTATTCATCCCACTTCGCTTGCAGAGCAAGATTTTCCCATTCCGCAGCACTGTGTTTCTCCTCAAGGTCTTTCTATACTTGTGCTAAAGCCTGGGTGGCTTGTGTTGTCTCTTCCTGAGCTCATCGAAGGTGAGCTTCGATTGTATCAGCAATGCAATGTAGTTGAGCTAACTCATCACCTAGTTCTGATGTTCCTACTAATAGAGGCGCAATGGAAACTGCGTGGCTAGACTGTACTGCCAGTTACACCCCTTGGAGCTCATCCTTAATCCGACTGAACACCTCCTCCTTCTTATCTTCTTTCTTCTCTGCTATCTCCAATGAAGCATCATTCAGTGTTGCGACGATGAAGTCGAAGTCGTATGAGGTGAGGGTGGTCTAAAATTTGGTCCTGGTTGCTTTCATTTTCTTCCTTGAAGAAGGTTTCGGAGCGGAAACCTTCCTTTTCTTTAAGGGGTCCTCCTCGTCTCTAGGTGGTGTAACCTCACCTTTCTTCGGTTCAACTTTTGCACCATCTATCTCTCTTCCATATCCTCCTTGCTCTGCTGAGATGGAAGCGGTCTTCACGGATGCACTATCTAAATCATGGACATCTTCGATCTTCTTTATCTTGCTAGGTCCAGGTATATCCGTCATAGTCTCTGGACTGTCAAAATCAGACATCTTCGTAGAGTCCGTTGGAACAAGGAGGTTCGCCAACCATTCATTGGTAATCGCTTCCATGTCATCCTCCATCAACTTGTAGTACGAATGCAACTATTGTTTATGCTCATCAGCGCACACTGTGATATAGATGAAATGGTGGTTCACTCTGAATTTCATCAAGGGCCTGAACCTATGGAGATTGTTCTGGGTTATACGAGGCGTGGACTGGATGGCTACCTTCAACTAGTTGTAATAAGTGTTGAAGATGGAATTTGATTGCCACTGCTTGTTCATGTCGTTCGAGTACCATAGTGTTCTGAACTTCGTGGCCAGAGGTTCAAACAGCTCGATGTCCGGGAAGGTCGCACCTTCCGACATATCCCATGTGATAAAAGCGATCAATATGAGAAGCCAACTGAAGTGGAACTCATATCCTTGATCTTGTGCTTCCCTACAATCCAATTCTAGCTGGTTTACAAGGTACTTCACCCAATTCATTTGTATGCCCTCCGTGCACTTCCCTGCGAGGTCGACTACAAATCCAGTCACTTGGGTGGGTCGGTTCCTGCAAACTAAATTCTTTGCGATCAATTGATAGGCTAGGTGCACTGTGCCACTCTATATAGAGGCTACCTTGTAGCCTCGCGTTCCCTTCTCGACATCTTCGTAGGTATATTTAATCTTCTGCTCAAGAGCGCGATCCATGGTTTTTCTAGGGTAGAAATCATGTGGGTCAGGGCCTTGCATGCTCAACCCTGTGATCTGATTAATCAATGTCAGATCCACGATGATACGGTGATTCAACCATAAATATTCGCCATGGTAGCAGGACAACAGTAGCTTGACGCATGCGTTCACTTCTTGGTGCCTTCTGAAGTGCAAGATTTTCATAATGTTGAGGAGGGTGGACTGCGCGAGGTTAGGGGTCCATGACTAGGGTATGATATTTGAGTTCTTTCCCTTGGTTCTGGTCAGATACTTGTGTGGGGTGAGTATGTTGTACACCTTCCTGTCGCCGAGGTTGAAGTCGCTAAACTTCAATGCTACGATCTTATCTTGGTCTGCGCGCATTGCGCGTATCCCCTTCGGGAGGTACGCAGTGACCAATTCATATTCAAAGTCTCTGGGCACACTGTCTTGGTTTATTGCACCGCTCAGAGGTGGTAGATAGGCAGGTAGAATGATCTAAATCAGCTTAGCACTCGCTAAGTCATCCTTGTGCTTAGTTCGCCTTTCACGGGACGGTCCAGCTCCGTGAGCAGTGGATGGGGACACTTGCACTGTTCTTGTGGATGAAGCTTGGATACCTTCAGACATCGACATGGATTTATCAGTCATCAAGTCGATCAAAACTTCTTCAACAGCTTTCTCTGCAGTGCTCAATGCTTCCGACATACGCACTCGGGGTGAACAATTTGCGGGTTCGGGGAACAATTTAGACGCGGTAATGAGATAGAGAGTGAGAGCACAATGATCATTGTATAAACTCGGCTTAGTCTGTGGGCTCAAATTCTTAATTAGAAAAAGTGTTCTCAGTGCATGGCGCGACGGGATAAATAGGTAACTCGACAATGGTTCACTTACTATGGATATGAGCCTCCATTAACTCCTGTTCGATCCATTATGGCATGGCCCAACGGTCTGATGACGAACCTTTATTTCTTTTATGCCCGTTCAAAGCGGGAGTCGAACGGATATATCAGCCCCAATGAATATGTTGCTTCGTCATGGCAAAGTGCCATGTGTCGTTGTTCTGATATCCCGACGAAGCTCCAATTCTACAATTTTTATTTCTGCGAGTTCTCCTCCAGAACCTCCTGTAACTTTTCAGTCTTAGCCCTCTTCTTTCTTAACTATCGATCATTTTTTCAAGTGAGCCTCGTCTCGGTAGTTCTTGTTCCATTATGATTCTTGTCTTCTATGGTCTTAGTCACTTCACGCTATTGAGATTCTTCCCTAGGGTTCCTGGCTAATACTTCTTCTTTGTCTGGGATAGGTAATTTAATATTCTGTGGATTCTGTAGTGTTCTCTTAACTTCGAAATTTGGGTTACTATCATTAAATATCTTCGATCTTCTCTCCTGTTCTTCAATCAAGCGTGCGATCCTTTTGGTCATAAAATCTTTTAACTCTTGCTTCTTCTGTTCCAAAACTTCTTCTTCTTCTTTTCGTCTGGCTTGATCTCTATAAATCCAAGGTTTTCCTATTAACATGGTAAACGGGGTGAGGTTCTCAATAAATTGAATAATCTCAAAATCTTCTTCCGTCGAAGTTCCATTGACAGTCATAGGTATCTGAGCGAGCCTCCTACACAGGTTTACCAATTTCCCTTTGAATAGCCCTATTCCTCCTAGTGAAGGGATCATAGTAGGCCTTCCTATAGCTTCCCAAGTTTTCTCTGTCATGATATTCACTTGTGTTTCCTCATCTAGAACACAGTCAATGTCGAAGTCCCCTATTCTTGCTTCAAGGCACTCCTTGTCTTTAAAAATATATGATAGTCTAACATGTCGTGGTCATCCAAGGTTTCTTTCATCTGTAGTAATACCTTCTTTGAATCTTTCTGGGGTTCTTCTATAGCCTTAGTTTATGGATCTGTCTTAGGGTTTTCTTGTCTTATGTTCATACTTTCAAGCTTAGCAATCATTATGGGGCAATCCAACACTTCATGGTCTAGAGATTTGCAACAAAGACAACTAGGTCTTCCACCAGGGAATTCCTTAGCAAGATGTCCCGGTCTTCTGCAACTGTAACAGAGGGTTAATCCTCTCTTTCTTTTAAATGATCCTTGAACTCTTTTTTACTGCGCACTAGGATCATAGGATCTAACCTGCAATAAATTCTTTCTAGGATCCTGCATCCATTTGTTAGTCCAAACATTCTTTCTATGCATTGGTATAACATGTCTTTCACTAGTCTTATCAGATCTATTCATATCAAACCTTCTTTCATCTATTAATGCCCTAGTTTTCAGGCTAGGACAGATCTTATCAATCATACCTAGATCCATACTCTAGAAACAAAAAAAATTCTACTTATCTTACTTTTGCAGAGCACAAAGCTTCCAGATCTAAAACTTTTTTCTATTTTCACCTTTATCGGAGCACAAAGCTTCCAAATCTAAAACTTTTCGCTATTTTCACCTTTATCAGAGCACAATGCTTGCAAATCTTACCTCTTTTAATCAGAAATTCTTACTTTTACCTTTCTTAGAGCACAAAGCTTTCATATGTTGCTTCTTTCCTTCATATTTGATCTTCTTTTATTCAGATTGAGCTTCTTTATTTCAGATATGAGCTTCTTTCTTTAGCACAGAGATTTATAAATCAAGTAGAATACTACGCATTAGGGCACAGCTCTTTTGCACAAAGCTTCTTCTTCCTCGGTTCCCAGCAATCATAGTTTTGGTCCTGGCAACAGAACCATTTGTTGGCATAGGGGCAGACCTAGGGTTCAACACTCCAACAACGCACCAACAAAGCCCTAAATACTGGCCCTTTCGGCAACACCTGCAAAGCATATGAAGTCTCACCCGAGGTAGAGGCAGGGTTGGTTGCAAGACTCAGGTGTCTACAACCTTAGCTAGGACACATATCTATGATTATAATACTTAACACAGCTCTTAGCACCGTCAGTTCCTTAATATGTAATCACTATTCACTTCGCCGATACAACAAAGCTTCGCAACATTCACACTAATCTACAATATTTAAGCACTTAGCATATACAAATGGATCAGAATGAGCATATCAAGCACTAAGCATGACTATCTAGATCAGATCTAACATTCTCACATATAATAATCACAAAGCATAAATAGATCTATCTAAACATATCAGAGAACTTAGCATATAACATATGAACACATCAAGACAAAGCACAAAGCACATAACATAGTGTTTACGTGGTTCACCCCCACCTTATGGCTACGTCCACCAACTCTTCTTCTTTATTGTCTTCAGTCAATCGGTTACAAGAAAAAATCTATCAAAACCCTTACTCCACACAGGACAGAAGATCTATGTAGCTCGCTAGATCCTTCTTCCTTGCGCTACAACACTAAGCTCTCCACAATATTCTACAAGGATCTGCACTTATCTTTGCAAGTCTCTTACAGTCATGCACAAAGCACTTACAGACTCTACTCACACTTAGCATGCATTCACATCACATAGATGCATTATTCTATCCTTCTTACATTGCCTATCCTTCTATTTATACATACAAAATAGGCCTAAACATGGGTAAACCCATGGGTCGACATCCCATTCTCGTTACATATTCCCAAAAAGCCAAAAAGGGGCCCAAAAGGGGGCCGAGATCCCGTGATCTCCGCTTCATATTGCGCTCCTCCTTCGACAGGCTGTCGAAGTTTCAAAATAGGTCAACATGGCCAATAAACTCCCAAAACTTGGTCAAGGGACAACAAAGTGATCCGAAATCGGATCCAGAAGCCTAATAGGGCTTGAAAAATGCTCAAAAATGAAAGTGCTCGTAATGCGACGAAACCTGTACTATTGCGTCTATCTCGTCTTCCTAATTCCGGTGGTATATTTACTTCTTCAAACGGAGTCCATATGGAGGAGATATCACGTTCTGTCCAAAAAGTCAAACAGGCAAAAAAAGGGGGGATGACTGTACAGTCCGTATAATCCACGTGGCACGTCCGTACGGCTGACATGGCATGTCTGTACAGCTGACATGGCGGTATCCGAGTGTGACACGTGGCATCCTGAGATGACGACACGTGGCATCACCAGGAGGCGACACGTGTCAGGCGGATTTGGTCGATTTGGCATACAGTTGGACCAGTACGGAAGTGACACGTGTCACCAATGACAGGGTGACACATGGCAGGATGACGTCAGCAGCTGACGTGGCACGCTGATGGGGCAGACACATGGGATGACAGGTGGCAGTACGGTCGACGACATGGCAGTACGGCAGTGACGCGTGGCGGTACGGCAGATGACGTGGCAAGTTGATGTGGCAGTACGGTTCGGGCACGTGGGCCAAGCATAGGTTGACATGTGGCATGTTCTCATTGGTTGGTAAGGGTGCCACGTGGCCCAATCCTGGGCTTCCACGTGGCACCCCATTATTGGTTGATCGGTTTAATGTAAAATTGGTTTGGCGTCACTGGGGGTCGAACCCGCAACCTCCGAGCGGGCAATGATTTAACAAACTCGGGCTAGCCACTCGGGCAACGGGTGGTACTTGTTATAACAATGGAAAGTTTTGTATTTGAATTGGTTCAAAGGGTTGAACCGGCGGGAAAAGGGTCGGGGCTTAGCCCCAGCCCTCGGCGCAAACGATGCCACATGTGACCACACAATAGGAACCGATAGCGCGAGATTGTTAAACGGAGTTTTGGATAGGGGTAAGCCCCCAGATTCTGGTCGGGCTCCATATGACCTGGAACCAACCACGATACGCGCGAGAGTTTGTTATGGCCCGTGGCCATATGGCCTATCAACTCGCCAAGGAACCAGGAGCGGGGGTCTATGGGAAAGGGCCAGCGCGTGGGCACTCGGCCACATGCCCGACCATACGACCGCGAATAGAGAGAACGCGCTGACAAAGGGGGGCTAGGCCCGAATTTATATACAAAGTGGGTTTTTTTGTTATAGAATTTGGTTTTTTAAATAATTATTATGCCTATTTTTAATGGATTTCTTCCATTTTTGGGGGATATTGGGCATTTTTGAAGGTCGGATTCTTGGAGGAAGTTGGGGATATGAAACCAACTCCAATGCTATATAAACCAGGCCTATTTGAGGCCAATGGACAGTCATTCAGAGCAGAGTTATGCTGAAGGAAAGCCAAGTCAAAGTCAGTTTGATGCAGGGAAGCCTTTGAGGTGGAGACGCTGTCGGATCGTTTCTGGGAGCTTGGAGCATCAGT
>JZKD02S1902622.1:204643-228129 GCA_000966675.3 Picea glauca | reverse complement strand
GGATTTTGATCATAGGTTCAAACGTCTGAAAGGAAAGTTGAAATATGCAATTACTGACATGCAATATATGCACTTATTTGTGAACTCAATGTTACAACACTTGAAATACTCATTAAGACACCAAAAATTCCAAACTCAGGTAGAGGATCTACAGACAGCCTTATAGCTAGAAGAGAACCAGTGTCAGTAGATAGATCTAGCAATAGAGGAGTTGAAGGAGGATCTGAAGAATCTAACATTTCAACTTAATCAAAATAAGGTAAACAAGAAAAGATATGTTGTTTGGTGTACCCTATGCAGGACAGAAGGACACCATAAGAATAAATGTCCAACTTTTGCGTAGTATATGGAAACAAGAGTACCAAACCCCTTGCCAATAGGAGGACCATGGTGCAAGATTTGTAAAATGCATGGGCGTGATCCATATCATTGTCCAATGATGAAAAAGTATAAGACGGTACTCAAAAGTTCATATTGTAGTTTTTGCAAATTAATGGGTCATGATGATAAGGATTGTAGAACGATGGAGATGATGAGAGAAAGAACTTCATATACTTATAGGGTGCAAGAAAAAATGATGACAGGACAAGATGCACCTTATTTCAGCCAAGTACCACCACCATACAACAATGTGCAACCACAGTATAACTCCGCGCAATATAACCATGTACCCTAGTACAACGCACCACGAGGAGATCAAGGTGGATCCAGAGCTAGAGAATGAGGTAGAGGAGGATTTGGACGAGGCAGAGGAACAATAGTGTGCCACAACTGCCAACAACCAAGACATTATGCAAGGTATTTTCCACTTCCACCAGTGACATGTATGTACTGTTGTGCAGAAGAACATGACACAAAATATTGCCCAACACTCTTGGGATAGATCCAAGAAAAAAGGAACCAAAACAACCAAAACAACCAAAATTTCCAATGGATTTTTGCAAAAGCCAGGGATGAGAGAAGAAACATTAATATAGTCACTCGAGGAGGAGCCAAGACAGGAACTGATGCAGCAAGACAAGATCGAGTTCAACACCAATGGGTTGATAAGAATATTGAGCCACATAAGCAGTTTGACGCGCGGAAAGAAAATGAAACATTTAAGGAGGCCAAACAGGGGTTTCTCAAGTAGAATTGTGCATCTACATCAGTCACGCAACAAGCTGAAAACCCACCAATGTACGAGATTCCATCCTCAAAGCATCATACCAATGAAATACAACCTTTAGAGAAAGTAAGTACCATAAAGAATTTTTTGCAATCCTATGTTAAAATATCGAATGATCCATCATCTGTTAGAGTCTTACAAAATCTGCTAGAAATATGCAACACGAAGGTAGAAGGGAAGTTAGAATAGAAAACAATCAATCATCTCCATACAAGAAGAAGGACAAACAGAGAATTCAAACTAAATGCTAATATTTGGGATTTCAATATGGGAGATATTATACTGGACTTAGGCTATGAAGTAAATGTCTTACCTAAGAAGACATGGCAGTGTATGGGAACCCACACTAGGCTATTCACCTGTCAAGTTGAAACTAGAAAATCAACACAGAGTGTTACCAATTGGAAGGCTTAAAGGTATGACAATAGATCTAGATGGACTATGCACTAAGGAAAATTTTGAAGTGATAGAGATAGTATATGGCACAACACCTTACCCAACATTACTTGGATTGGATTGGGCATTTGATAACCAGGCTATAATCAACCTAAAGACAAGAAAAACGAATTTTGAATAAGGTGAATATAGATTCATTGCACAATTGGATCCTTCAGAAGGAGAAAGGTTCGTATAGGCCACTTGTTTAGATATGGAAGAAATAAACCAGCTGTACAAAACCACCACGCGAGAAGAGGATTATGTTAACCCAACTACAGATGGGGTACTCAGCTGGAGAAGCATTACATCATGTGCTTCCAACTCAGACACAGGTTTGGAGAATTGGAAACAACGATTACATAAAGTTTCCACAAGGAGGTGTGCAAGAATAAACTGCGCAGTAAGATGGGTTGGTACAGAGATAAGAGAACCTCCCAGTTTTCATGGGCTAAATGACTTAGAGGGATTATTGACAAGATATGAAGAGGAAGTGTTACCAAATCAGAGGCTCTTAGCCCTCGATATTCAAGGCCGCTTCTTGAGTACATAGATTCAAGATATATTCAAGGTTGCTTCTTGCCAGATGTAATAGAGAAACTCTTTTTTTTTAGTATTAATACAAGTGCAGACAAAGATTCTAATTTTCGTTCAGTTTGAGTTATGTGTTTCCTCTGTATTTTCATTTCTCTGAATTTCTTTATATAATTCCTTGAAAAGCGATTGATTGCAATTTAGTATTACAACTACTGTGATCATATCATATTAGCAATTCATTAGGTAAGCAGTTTTTCCTCTGTATTTACTATGATTAAAACAAGACCTGCAAGATGCATGAGTTACTGCATTTCATATCCTTTTCAAGGGTGCACTCTCTACTTTTCTTCCACTACAAACAAGGTGAGACTCATCTGCAATTGATGCCTAGCTTTGTTTAATAGTTTTGTAACTTTCCTTCACACCATTTGATATTATAATTGTGACTTGGACAACGGAATACAACCTCTGTACTGTCCCATTATTAATTTCATTTAAGGATAATTTCATATATAAATAAAGGTACGAAAATCACCGTTGGTTTACAACTACTCACTTATTTTATTTGATTTATTGACCCAGGGTTCATGTCATTTGGGTTTCCAATGAAGAATCTAAAACTATCGACCCTTCTGGTCACCCAGAAGGCAACACAGTACACAAAATGCACTGCACAGTCTCACCCGAGATAGCTTTATATGGGTGGCTGTAAGACTCAAGCGTCTACAACCTAGGATTGAGTATGAGATAGGGGTTTGTTAACCATATCCATGCATTAGGACTTATGAAATTAATATTCTTATTCCTCACGGTTGCATATATGTATTTCACAGTCTATTTTCCAACAACATAAACTTATCTATAACAATGTATTAACTCCTTTACTAAGCATAACCATTAACTGTTTAAATAAAATAGAGAGATGCATACATTCATCATATTACACAGATATTACCGTGGTTCACCCCCTCCTGGGCTACATCCACAAACATTTGGCTCTTGGCTCTTTTATTATGGTAGTTCTGCATTTCTGGCGTCGCACGCTTACAATTACCCTCTTATGGGTAAGATCTATATGAGGCGAACTAGATTTCACTAGGCTCTACAACATGCAAACTAATCCTTAGATCTACCTTCTCTCCTTCTTTTCATCTCAACAACTTACAAAAATGGTACGTAACAGTCAATATCACATACTGCATTCGCTCATGCGTAACTACAGTAAAATATGGGATACCAATACTAACGCCCCAAGCTAATACACAACTTTTCAACACAAAATGGTCGAACCTTTTTCATGATACCTACACATATATATTTATACATTTCGGTCTCTTCATCCTTCTTACTGAAAATTACCAAAACTCTAACCCTACCGACATTAAGTATTCCTCCCATGCATGCGCGTTGTTCTTCCTTCAGCTGTCGCTTTCCTTGTGCATGCTTTCTTGCATGCGCGCGTGTTGTTCTTTCTCCAGTTGTTACTTCCATTTCTGCATGCTTTCTTTCCCATGATCGTCCTTCTTTCCACTTTGGCCTGGTGCCAACAGGCCCCCAACACTGACATGTGACTTGTCCCGAGTCACCTAACCTTTCTAAGCTTCCTCGATCTCTTGGGTGATCGTATGGAACTTTTCCCTCAACTCTGCTACTCTTTTTAGTGCTTGCACAGTCTTCTCCTTAATGGTATCCACTACCTGAATTGCCACTTCGTCGCTCAATAATCCTACACATTCTACCTATGTCTATGTTATCTGTGTTCTGGCTCCTTCTGCCTGTGCGAGCACTTCTGCTACCTGTTCCTGCAGTGGCTCTATCTGAGCTTGATGCTGTTGTTTCTGTGTTTGTGCAGTGCTAAGTTGTGCCTGCATCTTTTTTATCTCCTACGTCCCCTTGAATCATTCTAGGATTGATATGGTCTTCTATCTCTGCTTGAGTTCTTGGATCACTGCATTTATCCTTTCCTCCTCCTCATCCCAGTGTTGGACATGTGGATCCTCCTCCAATCTTGTCCAAAGTTTCATTGTTTTATCGCACAATTCCGTTGTTGTGCTAACCTATTGCTCTATATCTTGCAATTATGTCATTGCTTCCTGCTTCCTTTGCTCCTTTACTTCCAATGGAGTCATTGGTGTGAGATATTCTCGAAGACCTTCGATCTTCTTCTAATATCGATCAATTGCTTATGCAATCTGGTCGATCTTTTATGCAGCTGGAAGTTCGTTTCCTTGCGCAATGCTTGGAAGTTTCTCAAAAATTTCTCCCACCCTTCGTTCCAGTTCGCTTATGCGTTGTTTCTCCTCCTGAGTTTAGGATTTGGCCTATTCACAAAATGTTTACAGTGCTTCTCGCTTCTTCGTTGCTTGTTGTAGCTCAACTAAGTTTTTATGTTCTCGAGACTGCATCTCGTGGTCGAAGCTAACCTGGAATTTGTATAGTTCCCTTGATGGAATCCATGTCAAAACCAGTTGTATGTGGTCCAAATCCTCCAGTGGTTTTTGTCCCACGATTTCATCCATTCTCAGCATGATAGGTTTTATGTAGACCGTTGTGTGTGTGTGTGGCATTGGAAGGACCGGGTCTCATTCTTCCACCTCCATTCTTTTATTGGTCTTTGTTGTCAATGAATCTATGCCTTGGCTTCTACTTCCTCTCTGGGCCTCCCCTAGTGTCTTGAGGAGCTGTCCCATTTTTGCCTGCTCTTTTTGCAATTTATCATTGTGATGTGTTGCATGATCGAGGTCTTCTACTAGACAGTCCTGGACCATTCGGGCGATCATTTCTCCATCTTCCTTCGTGATCGTATAGTTCGGTGATGATCCTTGTACCTTTGATTTCTTGCGCGTGCCTCCTACTTGTACAGTCGGTCTCTTAGTTCCCCCAGGTACCTGTGTGATAGGGTTTGGGGTGGTCTCCTGCACTCCCTTAGCTTGTTTCGGGTGTTCTTTGATCTCTTTCTGCCCCTTCTGGGTTCCTATCTTCTTTGACCCTTTGTTTTCCTAAGTCAGCTTGTTTTGACCCGTCCTTGGTTTCTTGGGCACTGGGGCTTCTGGAGGCTGTGTTTCCGCTTGTGCTGCCTCTCCTTATGTTGTTCTTTCTGGTACTTCCCAGTTAATTTTTGGGATCCTCCATTCGTCAGGCCATTCATTGATGACCATTTCTATATCACCTTCTATTATGTAGTAGAGCATCAACATCCATTGTCTATATGGATCCTACCTTGGTTGTATCCACATTATCTGTCGTGAGGCCCAAAAATTGGCGATGTTCGCATATCGCGCGACAGCCTCTGGTGTTATCCTCCATGATCGACTGATGGATTCCTGTATGTCCCATAGGTATTCTTTGAATATGGTTCCATTCTCCCTCTTATGCCTAGTCTGTGGCCCAGATTTCAATAATAGGTATCTTGCTCCCGTTGGTTGTGGTCTAGTGCAAAAAACTACATACTCTGGTTCCCGCCATCCCATGAAGGCTATTAGGGTGATCAGCCATGAGTAATGGAATTATGTACCTAGGTCCTACACATCCTTTCAGTCTACTTGAAACAAGTTCAAGAGATATGGTGCCCAGCTCATAAAGTTTCCTTCTGCGCACTGAGCTACAACTGTGATGACTCCTATTGATACTTCACCTTTGCAGCATTTTCTTAGTAATTTACAGGATAATATTATTGCACCCAATTGTGTGGTTGCATTGTTGATATGTTTGATTATGATGCCTCATTTTCCCTTGATGGTGCCATATTTCTTCTTCATTTATTCTGCTAATGCTTTCTCCTTGGATTTATCGTCCAGAATCAACACGGGATCCATACCCCGAGTGGGTAGTCCTGTTATCTGCGCGATAAGCTCAACAGTTATGGGGACGGGTCTGTCTAGCTATATATCTCCTTCGTGCATGACTGCTAATAGTTGTTTGACGCATGTTGTCATGTACTAGCCTCTGCCAAAGTGTGGTAGCTTCAACAGACCTAAGATTCCTGTTCTGTCCAGCCCAACTTCCCACTGGTGTGGCTGGTTGATTGTTTCACCCAGTTGGCTTACGGTTATGGTCTACATAAAAACATGTGGTGCAAGTTTTGGGTACTTGGTTTCATATGATACGTCATGGTCAGAATACTTGAGCTTCCCGACATGACCTAGTGGTTGTGGTTCTACCTGTACTGCATTTGTTATGTGTGGTAGCACAATTTCTACTGTGGGTTTCTTGCGAGGCGAGTTCGGTATCTGAACTCTGTCTTCCTGTTGTGGTGGTTGGTTAGAAGTTCCAGCAACTCCCAGTTGCTCCTCTGTAAGCCATTCTGGCCAAGTTGAGGTAGTGCTAGCGGCATCCTCTGTTGGTTGACCTACTATTGGGTATCTATGACTCGTCTGGTTTCACTACTGCTCCCAGATTCTATGTCGTTTCGTTAACTTCCATGGCTGCTTCAATGCTTTCTAGTTGCACTTCTCGTTGGGTTTGTGCTTCCTCGTTCTGAGGCTCCCGCGTTGTTGATGGCATATCCTCCTACATGGCCTCTGCTTATGGTTGTTGAATCTCTTCCAGTATCGGTGTAGATTTCATCAGTATCATCTTTGGGGATGGGATCTCGTTGATATCAACGATCTCCGGCTATTGCTGCTCATTTTATTCCAGCGGTCCTCGTGACCTAGTTTGAACCCTGACCAGTCTAGTTGTTTGGCCTGGTTCTATGGGATTTTTTGGTGCCATAGTTGTGGCTACCAAACGTTTGCTGAGTTTGAATGAATTTGGTGAGCTCTATGGCTTGGAAGTTGGCTCTGCTCATTCTAGTTGTTGTCGCTCTTTCTCTATTCTCCTTTCATGAATAGACTAGTTTCTTCAGTGCTCGCATGTTGTATGGGATTGTCGAGGATGCTTCTTCCATGATGTGATTAATTCACCATAATTGTGGGTTCAATTCATCTACGACAGTTTTGTACTTGCCATTATGCTTACTTTGTCGTTTCCAGTTGGCATGTTTAATGTGATGTTCCATCAGTCCTTACCGTGCTTTAATTTTGTCTCGTGCTATCATGTCAGCCTACTTTCACCTACTTTCCCTTTCCCACTTGTTTCCCTTTTTGATATGACTATTATCCTTGCTTTTAATGCATTCGTGTGTCGAACCTCCTGTGGATTTTCTCTCTCTAGCGTGCTTCGCACTCTTTTTTTGTTTTTTTCACTGCGCGGTGGGTGGTCGAATGTCCTTGTACAGCTTCAGTTGGCTCTCATTGATCATTCCTCTGAGGTCTATGCCTACTAACTCTTAACTGTGCATCTCCTCCGTCTATTACAGATTTGATATCGTATGGTCCTAACCAATGCATTCTCAACGTTCCTAGGTGTCAAAATGATTTATTGTCGTAGAGAAATACTAGGTCTCCTTTCGTGAGCGTCTTCTTCTTGATGTGTCGATCGTGACAAGCTTTGTCTCTGGATTTCTACACTTGTTGATGGAATCCTACCAGGATTCAGTCTTCCTCCATTGACAAGAATTGATTCAGTCTTTCTTGTATCGTGCCTCATTTTTTCATTTGTGTGATAGCTATTACATGTAAACTGGGTATTAAACACTCTAATGGAACTACTGCTTCTTGGCCATAGATTAGTTTGAATGGTGTGTGCCCTGTCAACTTTTTGCATGTAGTCTTGTATGCCCATAATAATGTTGGTACTTTGAGGTCCCAGTCATCTCTGTTGACGTTACAGATCTTTGTTAGTGCGTTTTCGAGAATTTTGTTGAAGGCTTCTACTGTGATGTTTTCCTGTGGATGATATGGTGTGCTCTTCTGATGATGAAATTCAAACTCTTTGAGCACTGCACAGATATTGTTGTTTACAAATTTCGTGCCTTGGTCGCTCATCAAAACTCTTGGGCACCCGAATCTAGTGATTACTTGTTCAAATAAGAAATGTGCAACTATCTCTGCGCTGCAATCTTTTACTGGTGCGGCTTCTGCCCATCTTGTTAGGTATTCCATTGTGGTGATGATGTATCTTTCCCCTATCCTTTTGGCTGGTGGGTTAATTGGTCCCACAAAGTCTATTGCCCATTTGTCAAATGGTTGTAATGTTACTTGTGGTCGTAGTGACATCTCGTCCCTTCTGTTGGGTTTGCCTACCCTTTGACAGACATCACATCGTTGACAGTATTCTTTTGAGTCTCTGTGGATCATTGGCCACCATAATATTGCATGTAGTACCTGCTGCGCGGTAGCTTTTCCTCCATAATTCCCTCCTTCTATTCCCTCACGGGCTTCTGCTAAAATTCTTGGTCGTTCGTGTTATAATACGTACCTTCGTAAGATGTTATCATCTCTCATCTTGTATAGATGTCCGACGATCAATTGATAGTCGATCACGCGAACTACCAAGTTCTTCTTCTGTGCGGTGGTATATTCTTGCGACGTAGTACCTGTGCTCAAGTATTGGATGATCTCTGCAAAGTAATCATCACCAATCTGTACTAAGAATAACTGTGCATCCAGAAAGTCTTCTTCTAAGTTCGTGGGTTCTTCTGCATTCATGACCCTTGACAGGTGGTCAGGTCCTGCATTCAGTTTTCCTGGTTTGACTATTACTTTGAAGTCAAATTATTGAAATAAAAATAGCCATCGACAGATTCTCCCCCCTAACACTAGCTTGTTGACTAGGTATTTTAGTGTTGAGTGATCTATAAACATCTTAAAAGTTTTGCCCAATAGCTAATGTCTGAATTTCTGCAGTGCATAAACCATGGCTAGGCCTTCTCTTTCTGTCGTGTTATAATTATGTTCTGAGTCTGATAATTTTCTACTTGTGAATACTATCGGGTGATCCAAGTCTCCCGCTCCTGGTTGCACTAAGATAGCTCCAAGCGCTATCGTTGATGCATCTACATGCACATGGAATGTCTTTTCCCAGTATGGAAATATTAGTATTGGTGTAGTAACCATATTTTCCTTGAGAGTATCCAAACCGTGTTGACACTCGTCATTCCATCGGTATTTAGTATCCTTCCTTAACAATTTTTCCATTGGTGTTGTTGCATATCCTTTGATGAATTTCCGGTAGTATCCTATGTGTCCTAACGTTTCTCTTAGCTGGTGGACTGTTTTTGGTGCTGGTAAGTTCACAATGACTTCGATCTTTTCTGGATCCACTAGTAAGCCTTGTTTGCATACTATATGGCCCAGTAGTATCCCAAACAGTGTTCCAAATATGCATTTCTTTATATTCAATGATATCTATCACTGTCTTCATTGTTCCAACATGAATCGTAGCACTTCCACATGGTGTTTCAACAGACTGTAAACTGTCCAATCATCCAGGTATACTTCAAGAAACTGATGGATGAATTCCTTAAATGCTGCGATGACCACTCCGAAAAATATGGAGGGTGCATTCTTCAGTCCAGACGGCATGACTGTGTACAGATAAGATCCTCGTTTTTTCACAAAGTGGTATTGTTTCTATCCTCCTGTGATATTTTAATCTGATGGTAGCCTGAGAATCCATCGGTGAATGAGTAAGCTTCGTGTCCCCCCACATTATCTAACACTTCATCCATGAATGGTGTAGGGAATGGGTCGTGTAGGCATGCATCATTCAACTTCCTCAAGTCGATGCAGATCCTAATCCCTCTTCCTTGTTTCTTGTTCTGTACTACCATCGAGCTTATCCATTTTGATTCCTCAATTGGTTCGATTATGTTGGCTTTAAGCATTCAGTCGATCTCCTCTTTAAATTTATGTTTATATATGGGGTTCAGTCTATACGGTCATTGTCTAATCGGTCTCACTTCAGGTCTGAGTGGTATCTTCATCTCTCCTAGTTTTCCTTCTATACCCTTAATCTCCCTGAATGTAGTAGGAAACAAGTTGTTGTATTCGCGCAACAACTCTGTGATGCTTTCTACTATTGGGTCATCCCATTAGTCTCCAATGCTAGCCATTTTGGGATGTTCCATTGTTCCGATGTTAACTTTATTTACCTTGATTGGCGCAAAAATCACTTCGAATTCTATGGGTGGTCCCTCCACATCTCTTTCACCTTCTACTTCTTCAATCTGAATATCACGCGGGTCATCTTTGTCTGGTGATTCCTCCTGTACATGGTAACATGACAATAGTTCCTTGACTGTCTGCTTATTCCGTTGTTGTTCTTTTGTGATAGTTTTTGTTTCTGGTTCTTTGATGAATATTTCTCCTCTTATCCGTTTAAGGGTTGCATCTATGTTGGGGTTCTCATGCTCGAATGAGAAAGTGGTTGTGAAATTCTGCTGCAATATTCGCCATGTTGTAGTTCCTTTGTGCAATTCTTGGTCTGTGTACCAGTTCGCTGGTATTCCCTCTAAAGTATGTATTAAGTGATGAGTCCATTCCTCTGGTGGTGTCATTTTCCATAGCATTCAACACACCTCCAAGTGCTCTGATGGTGCTATGTTTCCATCGTAGTTCTGTTGTTTGTTGTTTTTCTTTTCTGCGTCGAACCTTATGCGCAGTAACCGCTTACATTGATACCGGTCTGTGATAGTATCCTTGTGTGCGCCCCACCATCTTGCGGGTGTGGCCTTCAATGCTAAGTCCAGTGCTAGTAGTATTTGGTTCTCTAATACTACATCTTCCTATTGTGTAAAGAATGTTTCCAAATCATTTAGTTTGTGGAAACTAGGTGGCTCTCTAATTTCTATGCCTATCCACCATACTGTGCGGTCTATTCTTGCACATCTTCTCGTGGATACTTCGTGTAGTCTCTGCTGCCAGTTTTATAACCCATTTTCTGAGTCTATTTCACACGAAGTAATGCTCTGCCAACTGAGTAAACCATCTACAATTGGGTTTACGTAATCCTCCTCACGCGCAGTTGTCCTATAAACTGGTCAATCTCCTCTAAGTCCAGGCAAGTGGGTTCTATGAACCTCTCCCCTTCTGATGGGTCAAGTGGTGCTATGACCCTGTAATCTCCAGATTCAAATGCCATTTTTCTTGTTGTTAAGTTAATTATGGCCTGGTTATCAAACGCCCAATCCAGACCGAGTAGTGTCGGGTATAGTGTTGTTCCATCTACTATTTCGATGACTTCAAAGTCTGCTTTAGTGCGCACTCCATCAAGATCTACTATTACTCCTTTCAGTCTACCTATTGGTAGGACTCTATGTTGGTTGGCTAGTTTTAATTGGACATTTGAGTATCCCAATGTGGGCTCTCTCATGCATTTCCAAGTCTTCTTGGGTAGCACATTCACTTCAGATCCCAGGTCTAGTATAATGTCTCCCATATTGAAATCCCCAATGTTGGCATTTAGTCTAAATTCCCAACTTGTTCTTCTTCGGATGTGTAGGTGATTGACGGTTTTTGGTTCTAACTTTTCTTCCGTCTCGCCGCTACATTTCTCTAGTATGTTTTGTAATATTTTCATAGATGAAGGATCACTTAATATTTTTACGCATGATTGCAAAAAACCTTTGATTGTACTTACTTGTCCCTTGGGTTGCATTCCATTGGTATGATCCATGATGGTGGCATCTTGTATTCTGAGACTTCTTTAACTGGTTGCGTAGCGGAATTCGACGTTGTGTCCTCCTTCTGAAATTCTTTTCTGGCTTCCCTAAGAGTCTCATTTTCTTTAGGCGCGTCAAACTGTTTCTTGGGTTCAATTTTCTTCTTTATCCATTGGTTTTGTGCTGGTTCCTATCGAACTACGTCAGTTCCTATTTTCTTTCCTCCATGAGTGACTATGTTGATGTTTCATCCATCGTCCCTTTCCTCGGCGGAAATCCATTGAACATTCTGATTATTCTGGTTTCTTTTTTCCTGAATCTTTACTAGTAGTGTCGAACATTCCTCTGTATCATGGTTCGATGCATGACAATACATACAAGTCATTGGCGACATTGGACATTCATGTGCATAATGTCCTGGTTGCTGACAATTGTGACATGTGACGGGTCCTCTACCATGTCTGAAACCTCCTTTGGCTCGTCCTCCTCCTCTGTAGCCTGTGTGATAACCTCTCGGCGTGTTATACTGTGGTGCCTGATTATACTGCGCGGTGTTGTACTAGGGCTGTGTCGAGTTGTATTGTGGCTTCGCGTTATTGTATGGTTGCTGCGTAGTATTATACTATTGATGCACAATGTTATATGGGGTTGGGGATTGATTGAACTAGGACGCTACTTTCCCAGTCATCATTTTGGCCTGTACTCTATATGCATATGATGTTCTTTCCCACATCAGTTCGATAGTTCTGCAATCTTTGTCGTCGTGGCCCACTAACTTACAAAAGGTGAAATATGAATTCTTTGGAACTGTCTGGTACTTCTGCATCATCATGCAGTGATAAGGGTTGTGACTGAGTTTCTTTCATATCTCGCACCATAATCCTCCCTGTGGTAGTAGGTTTGGCATACCTGTTGCCATATACTGCACAAATGTTAGGAATTCGTTCTTGTGGTGTCCTTCCATCCTGCATGTGGTGCACCAAACGACTTCTCGTTTTTCCTTGTTCTTATTCTGGTTCAACTGAAATATTAGATTCTTCAAATCCTCCTTCAATTCCTCAATGGCTAGGTCCGTCTGTTGGTACTGGTTCTCTTCCAGTTGCAGAGCTACCTGGAGAGCCTCTGCTTGCATCTGAAACTTCTGCTGTCGTAAGGTATATTTTAGATGTGGGAGTAGTGAGTTGAAAAACAGGTGCCAACTACATCTCGGTCATAAGGTATTTTAGTTTTCCCTTCATTGGCTTGAATCTCTGATCAATCTCCCATACAGACTCTCCTAGTTTTTGTCTTATCTCAATCATCTTATTCATGTACTAATCCTCTGAGCTCAACTTCTGGAACTCATTAATCAATAGATTCTTATGGTCTTCCAGTTTCCTCGTCGTCCTAGGGGCACGGTTTTTGTCTAGACTCATGTACCAGTCTAGTGCGCGGTCTCTTAGCATGATCACTAGCTGTGCGAGTTTGGTATATTCCTCTGTGATCTGCTTCGCTTCCCAGATCTTTTCACAAATAAACAAATGCTTCTTAGGGTATTTTGCTGCTTCTCCTCTAAACTTTGGTAATATGATAGTGTGATCATGTCTTTCCATCCTAAATACTGAACTACTACCTCCGCTGCGCGGTGTAGATACTTGACTAGTACTGCCTGAACTGGCTCCTCCAGTTGTTGCTCCTTGTGTAGATGTACTTCCTGATGTCATACTTCCTCCAAACTTCGGTTGTCTAAACGATGGTGTTCTCTTTGGTATATTGGTCGCACATGGGTTTATGGGTTCCACACTGACATTAATATGGATAGGATGGCTGACTTCTCCTCCTATTCTTGGGCCTCTTGTTTTCCTCTCATAAGTTGCATCCAGGATTTCCTCAATCTTCTCCACAGCCTGGAGATCCTCTACCTCTTCCTCATTGCTCGCCAAGCCCTCCCTCATGGCTACAACTCTGTTTTTGGTATTCACCTTATATTGTTAGGGTACTCCGCTACGTGTCATTCCTGATGACACCAAGAATCACTTAAGTTGGTCGTCATCCATCAAGATCGGGTCCAAGGTTTCCTCCTCCTTCTTGCCTTTATCCTTACCTCCTTCCATTTATACTGTCTCTATCAGTGCTTCCCCCCTTCCCCCATGCACACAGGGAAGTTTATCTATCGGATTCCATTGTCATTACACCTTTGTTATATAGCAGTATCTTAATAGAAGTATACAATGATTGAATGTACCTTCCTCGAGGTCCACATAGAAATTCTTTCTCTGCTGCATTGTATGACATCATTGTGTCGACTGCAAACTATGTGATGAAGCCTTCCACAATACTGTCAAGCCAAAAGTCTACTACGCAGGTGAATTTTTTTTCACCTGTTGTTACTACTCAATCTGTACTGGGGTCCAATCTAGCTATCAAATCCGGTTCATTGCATGGTTATATTTCAACCTTAGTATCCACTCCTATAGTATATGCGGAAAATCACAGAAAAAGACTTCATGTAAATCTATAAACACGTATCTATCCAAATATTTGTGAGGTGTGATGCTAGGGTTTCTATTGTCTTTCTGGGAAAACTCTAGCTCTTTGGTTCTCAGCCAGCCTTTGATTTCTTCTTTCGTGGGGTTCCAAGGTCTCAAAATTCCCTTCTAATGGCTCGATGGTATTCTTGTTTCACTCATTTTTTTCTCATGCACTCTATCTCACCTACTCAATCCTCTATTTTTCCTCTTAACACGGAAACAGAACCATTTGTTGGTTTACAACTGCTCTCTTCTTCTATTTGATTTATTGACCTAGGGTTCATGTCATTCGTTTTTCCAACAAAGCATCTAAAACTCTTGGCCCTTCTAGTCACCCAGAAAGAAAACACAGTACACAGAATGCACTGTGCAGTCTCACCCGAGATAGCTTTATATGGGTGGTTGTAAGACTCAGGCGTCTACAACCTAGGATTGAGTATGAGACAGGGGTTTGTTAACCAGAGCCATGCATTAGGACTTATGAAAGTAATATGCGTATTCCTCACGGTTTCATATATGTATTTCACAGTCTATTTCCCAACAACATAAAATTATCTATAACAATGTATTAACCCCTTTATTAAGCATAACCATTAATTGTTTAAAGAAAATAGAGAGATGCATACATTCATCATATTACATAGATATTACCATGGTTCACCCCCTCCTGGGATACGTCCACAAATATTTGGCTCTTGGCTCTTTTATTATGGTAGTTATGCATTTCCAGCTCTGCGTGCTTACAATTACCCTCTTATGGGTAAGATCTATATGAGGCGAACTAGATCGCACCAGGCTCTACAACTTGTGAACTAATCCTTAGATCTACCTTCCCTCCTCCTTTTCAGCTCAATAGTTTTACAAAAATGGTACATAACAGTCAATATCGCATACCGCATCTGCTCATGCGTAAATACAGTAAAAGATGGGATACCAATACTAACACCCCAAGCTAATACACAACTTTTCAACAAAAAACGGTTGAACCTTTTTCATGATACCTACGCATCTATATTTATACATTTCGGGCTCTTCAGCCTTCTTACCGAAAATTACCAAAACCCTAACCCTACCGATGTTAGGTCTTCCTCCCATGCACGCGTGTTGTTCTTCCTCCAGCTGTCGCTTTCCTTGTGCACACTTTCTTGCATGCATGTGTCTTGTTCTTTCTCCAGTTGTTACTTCTGTTTCTACATGATTTCTTTCCCACGATCATCCTTCTTTCCACTTCGGCCTGGTGCCAACAATCACTCATTTAAAACATTTTCTTTAAACATTCTTGATGCCTAAAATTACTCTTTGAGCCTTAGGATTAATCTCGGGAACAACATCGTTTTGGCATCATTTTCGGGGATGAAGAAATGAAATCATTTTCCCTGGGAAAACGACAAGGTAAATTTTGATCTTTGATGGTGAACAAATATTGAATACATACGCAAGGACTTTGAAGCTGCACGCAATTAAATACTGTATTCTTTATGGCCAACTATACTGGAAAGACCCTCTAGGTTTCTTGTTATGTTGCCTAACAGAATCTGAAACAAAAGGAGTCATCGATGAATTCCATGAAGGAGCGTGTGAAAGACACCATGCCTGGAGAGATACGACCTACAAGATTTTAAGGGCTGGATATTACTGGTCAAATTTATTCACCGATGTGAACAAAAGGGTCAAAGCCTATAATTCGTGCCAACTGTTTGCTGGAAAGAAGAAGCTCCCTTCCCTACCTTTAGTCCGAGTAAAATCTAAAGCCCCTTTTCAACAATGGGGCCTAGACTTCATCATAGAAATCCATTCACAATCAAGTGCTCAACATAGATGGATTCTAACCACTACCGATTATTTCAAAAAATGGGTAGAAGACATTCCAACACAGAATGCTACAAATTCGGTAGTAATAAACTTCTTGGAAGAAAACATTCTATCGAGATTTGGTTGTCCCCGAAAAATAGTCACTAACAACGCTCAAGATTTTAAGTCTATGGCAATGATCAATTTCTGCCAGAAATAAAACATTGTGTTAGGAAATTCTACAGCCTATTATCCTCAGGGAAATGGGTTGGCCAAATCGTCTAACAAGAGCATGATGACTATAGTCAAAAAAGTGTTGACCGAAAATTAAAAGGTTTGGCACATCCACCTGAAATATTCCCTATGGACGAACTGAATCGGCACCAAGAAATCAATAGGTATGTCCCATTTTTAATTGGTTTATGGTAGTGACGTTTTTCTTCCTATCAATATTTCTCTTCCTGTGATGAAACTCTGGAAGGATGCGAATGAAGAGCGAAACGACATTACAATAAGGATGAATCAAATTATCAAAGTCCAACAAATAGAGCCGAAGTAGATGATAAAATTCAAAAGTACCAAGATAATATGAAAGCCCTTTTCGACAAGAAAGCTAAAGACGTGGAGTTTCTTCCTGGCGATCTAGTTTTTAAGTGGGATGCTAGAAACGAAGATGCAGGGAAACACGACAAGTTCGACCATATATGGTTCAAGCCATTCAGAATTGTGGTTGCTGAGGGAAAAAACTCCTTACTGGAAAACCTCGATGGAGAAATCCTTGACACACCTATCAATGGGCGTTACTTAAAACATTTCATGCAGTAGTCATATTTCAGATTCCCATTGTATATATCAGTTTGGATTGACATTTGTTTTCTTTTTCAATTTTCAAATTTTACCTTTCTTTTGTAAATTATCCAAATCATTTTATCTTTTGTTGTAAATAAACCATGTTTACTTGACATCATAAAAGAAAAATATAAAATCATATGTATCACATACCATCTCTATTCTGCACAATTTTATGATAGTTCGTGTTTCGTTCCCGTGCAGAATACTTACTGTTAAACGAGAGATAAGGATACGTCAAAATCCAACACTCATTTTTCAGAACATTCGCTTTCTCTCTAAATAGGTGATGAATTAATGATCTGCCTGATTGAAAATACCAATGAAATTTGAGGTATGATCTCCTACCTGTTGGCAGCAATAATATAATTTCTATTGTTTGTAAGCTGCCTACACAGGCTCTCTAAATTTTCATTACTTATCATGAGCATTCTCACTAAACGACACTTGTCGCTTGTCACTTTTTACATATATTCCTTTCGAATTTTTTTTTCATGACTGTAAGCATGAAAAATCGCGGCTGGAATTGAAATTTTGTTTTGATTTGCGATTAAAGGAAGACTGCTCATGTGGTTTATTATAGAATTGTCATATTTTTTCTATGAACATGATTGTTCTCCTTGTTTATAACCCCTTGGTTCTAAACATGCCTTGGTTGCATAAGTGAAAGACCTCCATTCATTAATATTCGATTGATATTGATGGAGTTTTGATTCATGAAACTTTGAATTATTCAATTGTTATTTGATGCACTTACCTTTGTGATTAATCTATGAATGCGCGTACTATGGTTTTCAAAGTGCTCTGATCCTAATACGTACCCAATTCCAAGGTGGAATACGAAGTACAACATGCCATTACTCTTCTGTATGGTCTCGGGCTTCACGATTTTGTTCCCACGCATGGTGATTAACACCTCTGCCTACCGTTTGAACTGTCATAGCATTGTTTTGTTGAGGCTCGAGGCTATGGCTCTATGGCTTTTTATCAAACCCTACTTGTGAGTTCTATGTTGATTCCCTTATGTTCGTCATGGCTCCAGTGGTAAGGATCGAGCCGAATAGCATCCAAACCTTGCTATCATATGATAATGCCAGGGACGATTTAGAAAGGAACGATTGGCATTTGTTCATTGAAAAATTTAAGTGTTTCAATCTTTGAGTTGCCCAAGAATTTTCCTTGACCTTCGATGGTTGCAGGGAAAAGATAGGTGACGTGCAGTTAGAAGTAACAGAAGAGTTTTTAATCCAAGCCATAGGTTTATCAGCTGTCAGGCAAAAATGGTTCAAGAATGCAAAAGTTGAAGAGGTCCCCTGGACTTTGATGTTCACCTCATGGAAAATTACTAGTTGTGATCGAGGTATGCCAGTCTCATCCTTAAAACCTAGGTGGCATGATCTACTTGCTATTGTGAAACAATTCATTACATGTGAAGGAAGATTCGGATTAGTTTTCCTATATCATCTGCGCTTGCTTATGAGTTTCATTGGCTTCCTGTTGAATATGCCCTACTTCCTGCTTAGAAGTCTGTACAAGATGGGAAAATGGTTTAAGAAGCATAGGTCTAATTCGAGTTTATTCCATCATGGTTTAATTAAAATTATCCTTGTGCATCAGTTGCAATTACAAAATGATTGTTGAGATGCATTTATTTCACAAAATGGCTTTGGCAACAGTGAGTTGGGATAGGTTGATAAACCGGTCATTGTTGAAACCCTTGTAAACACTACAGCCTCTTCTCCACCGCTCCTGCCCTGTCATCTTTCCCCTAATGATAAACTCCCAAGCTACCCTAGTGTTATCCAACAGAACAATCAAAAGGGTTCGCATCCAAAGGATAGCACTAAAAATGTTATAAAACCTACAGGGAAGAATCACAAGGGCAACGTTGATGTTAATTTCAAGAATAAAAGGGTTGGTCGTTTGATTTCATGATGTGATTGAAATAAATTAAAACCCTGTGAAGACACAATCAACACAATTGAGGTGAGTGAAGACTTGGATTCAGAAATTGAGAAATTCTTGGCCGAAGAGGACCCAATGTCATACGGATTTTACCCTGACAGACCCTATGATTATGTTAGCAATCTGCCTCCTTGTCTAAAGGATAATCCTGAATTTCTTGGCATCCAACTTTGTGACAAGCCTACCTTTCGCATGAACGATTCTCCAGCCCTTAATGTTGTTAGTGCCAATGCACAGTCTCTATAGCCACAGTGTGATGAGTGTCGATCTTAGATAGACAGGTATTATACTGATGTGCCTCTGCTATAGTCTCGACTTAAATCTTTAAAAGAACAAGTGGATTTGTTGACTAATGAGAACAATAGACTCCAATCCATAACCCAAGCAAACGAGAAACCTCTAAAAAATATAGGATCTGTCATTTTCAATAATGTATAGGCAGCAACAGCAATTGTAAACTCGAAGATTGCTTGATATGTTTTAATTCCATGATTTGAGGTATGATCTTTTTAAATTTTAGCATGATTTTTTCACTCTCAAGTTAGGATATATGATTTGATTGAATAGATTATATTTCTTATAAAGATTAGTTTGTTTTATTTATTGAATAAAATATGATTGTAGTTGCTATTATAACTAGCTACAAAATCATAAGATTATGTAGCCAGTTAGAAAAATTCGAATTGCTTGATTTGACAATTGAAAACATATCTAAAATTTCCCCATTTTCATTTGTTTTCAGGAACCCATGATTTCCAAGGAGATATGAGGCACTGTTGAGATCTCCCAGCCATATCAACTTTGTGTTTTTAGTAAATAGATTAGGCTGTTGGTATTTTTATTCAGTGAAATCAGGGTGGTTGCATCCCCCATATTTTTGGAACAGATTTGATATTATCAACAGGAAACAGTTTTGTTTCCTGAAACCTATATAAGCATGTTATTTTGTATACATTCGATCATCTCAGCCTGGGGCAAGACTATGGATTTTTCATTTACAGACTTGAATGAAATATAATACTCATCACAGCTTTAGCTTTTCCGTATTATGGTTTTATTCAAGTCATGTTTATTTCAATTTGTAAATAGATTATGATTGCTTTCGTTGTCATGGTTTACTACAAGTTGGTATGATAATATATTATCCATGTTTCATGTTCCATATTTAACACACAATAATCATTTGTTCAAACTTGAATTAAGAGATTTATCTTTATCTTTGATTGAACGTTTATACACAAGTTCTCACAGCAAGATTTATCTTAATGTGGCTGCTTGTAAAATTATGAGATTGTTGTGATCGTATCTTTTATGTGTTCTGTCATTCAAATTCCATCATTAATACTTCACATTTATTAGAAGCAATTTTAGGATCTGCTGCAAGTTTACCTCATCAGATAAGGTGACTGGATGCTACACATCGAACAGATATTGGATGTGATAACAGGTCATCTTGTTATTTAATTTCATTAGTATAATAGATATAGAAGTTTCCTGTAGTTAAAACACTTTTTACCATCTATTATTTCCTTTGTTTATTTAGACAGTTTGATATTCGATTTCTTTTATATAAACATTATAATAAAACAAATAAAAAAGATTATATAATAGCTTTACTATTGTTTAAAAAATCAAACTACATTCGATTTTCACGAATTTAGATTAAAATTTGTATTTTGTACATATTATATATATTAGAAATAGAATTATTTATATATATTGTGCACATGATAAGTAGAATTATTTCATAAATATTAATTAGTTAAGTTGTAGATATATATTAGATGTATATATATTTTTCAGCGAGTGTTATTTATTAAGTTATTGTATTTTCTTTAGTTATATTTTCGCTTTCTTTAGAACTTAGATCGGCCAACAGAGCTGCTAAACCCGTCGTAGTGGATTAATCCAAACGGCTTGGGTTAATTAGACAACCCCGGACCAGATTCACTCCTCCAGTTGACAAGCAGCCAATTACACCCGCCAACACTACCCTTACTAGTCTTGGACACACCGACCACACTGAGAGGGGGGGGTGAATCAATGTGGGGCTCTTTTTCAACTTCCCTTCACAAAACTCCTTAGTTAGCAATCACCAATTACTCATCACTTATTACTGTCATTTATAACCAGTCAAATGTGAACATATATCAACAACATATACCAACAACATATATCATAAATAAGTCATTATCACATGGAACACAAAGAACACAAGATGTATGTACAATTTTCCTTTTTTTACGGACTACAATCCTTGGGTTATCAACAACAACTGAATAGAGTTACAACTCCACAAGAGCACCAGCTCTACAATGCAAGACTCAGCTTACACAACTCAACACCAACTGAGAAGAGGAATCAATCCTCAACAGATACCAATGTTTCAAAAGGTACACGACCTGTCAGTAGTGCAACATGTGTATGTATGCACCCTACCAATAGTACAACTCGCATATGTACATGGCCAATCTGTACGTATGCCTTCTAAGTAAAAACTTAGATCCTTTGCAACCTTCAGTCACATCTACTTTTGTATTTCATTGTCCAATCTGAACCATAAGAAATCACAAAACATCTATGCTCTCCCAAAACTTACTCTTGCTCTTCAACCATACAATATGAATGCTACTTAATCATGTATAAGAAACTAGTATACTATGGCAATCATATCAGTACTGAACCATAAGAGTGATGCTCACTCTATCAATCAACCAACATAACCATATCACAACAACCATACCAAGAATTCATTAAGAATTCACCATACAATAAGAAAGAATATCCATCAAGACAACTATGTAACCATACCAGAGTTTCTATGGCAGATTTGAGCCCATGGAATGCAGATGTGGAACTTGCTTCAAACTTTAAGAACCTAGCATCAACTCACACTCAAGTCTCCATGACTTCATCCAACTGTTCGCACTCTTGCTTCCTTCAACCCCTTTCTATGCTCTTCAAGCTATGCTCAAGAGATGATCTTCACAAGAGACCCTTGCTTCGTATTTATACTCTCCAAGTAGCTTCCTTCAAAGCATATTCTAGGCCACTTTGTCCACATAGCCACTTTGTCCACATAGTCACCTATGCCCAACTTTTCCCAAATTTTCACTTGTCCATGTATCCAATAGCCACTTGACCACTTAACCCATTTTCCTCATTTTAGGGTTAACCTTCTTATAACCACTTTCCATAATTAGAAAGTTCTCCATTTACTTTATTATTTAAATAATCCGCCTTGACTTTGTCACTTCACATTAAATAATCCTCTTTGATTTTGTCACTTCACTTTATTATTTAAATAATCCTTTTTGGCTTTGTCACTTCACTTTATTATTTAAATAATCCTCCTTGACTTTGTCACTTCACTTTAAATAATCCTCTTTGACTTTGTCACTTCACTTTATTATTTAAATAATCCTCTTTGATTTTGTCACTTCACTTTATTATTTAAATAATCCTCCTTGACTTTGTCACTTCACTTTAAATAATCCTCTTTGACTTTGTCACTTCACTTTATTATTTAAATAATCCTCTTTGATTTTGTCACTTCACTTTATTATTTAAATAATCCTTTTTGACAATGTCACTTCACTTAATTATTTAAATAATCCTCCTTCACTTTGTCACTTCACTTTAAATAATCCTCTTTGACTTTGTCACTTCAATTTATTATTTAGATAATTTCTTCTTTGCAAGCGCTTTGGCTTCTTTGACCTTTTGGGGCTTCAAGTCAACATATGAGGGTCCTTTAACTTCGTAAGGCCATAACTCTCAAATCATGAGGCATTATGTGAATTTCAAAATACCATCGGAAATGGATTGACAAGCACTATCCATCTAGGATAGTTTCACTGACAAATTCACTGATCTTCATCTCATTAATCCATAATTAAGCATGGGTTCTCTAACCATACTTCTAGGATAACTCAACCACAAAGCGTCTTCCCGTGAGGGCTTTCACCATAAGGGGACCACTTTGGAGTTCACCGCAAAGTGTCTTCCCGTGAGGGCTTTCACCATAAGGGGAATACTTTGGAGTTCACCGCAAAGCGTCTTTCCGTGAGGGCTTTCACCATAAGGGGACCACTTTGGATTTAATCCATTTGTACAACCATGACAAGAAAATAACCACTTTGGAGTTCATTGCAAAGCGTCTTCCAGTGAGGGCTTTCACCATAAGGGGACCACTTTGGAGTTCATCCATTTGTACAACCATGAAAAGTCAATAATGAGTCATTTTTACATCAATCTAACTATGCATCATATATCAATGAAAACTCATTGATCCATCTTCACCTATGCATACGATTGTGACTCCTCTTGACATCAATCCACTGACATCAAGGTCAATACATGATCCATCAATCACTACATCAATATACTATGACAAGACATTGTTCCCTTGACATCAATCCTTTGGCATCAATGACAACATGATCCAACAATATCCCCCTTTGGCATTGATGGCAATACCAACATAGATGTCAACACCAATAATTGATGACAACACATAGACAAGGAATTGCTCTACATCAATAGGCATCTCAATCACATCAATGTGACTATCTCTCCCCCTTTGACATCAATGGCTAAGGGTCATTCTCCCCTTGGGGTTGCTCGCCCTTCCTGAACTCTCCTTGGGGATTCTCCCCCTATCTGAATACCTTTTATCTTCATATGAATAATCTCTCCCCTTTTGAACAAGGGATGACACTATGATGTAATGCTGAAGATATATAGT
>JZKD02S1902622.1:192658-203569 GCA_000966675.3 Picea glauca | reverse complement strand
ATGTCTTCCTTGCTTTGTTCTTTTCAAACTTTCCTTGCCTTGTGTAGATGATTGACTTGCAACATTATTTCCATCCTTTGAGAGTGAGGGACTTACCTCATGCTTCTTTGAAGTGCTTGCTTAAACATGTGTAGCTTATTTCTTATATCTAAGACCTGTTTTATCATTTGGTGATCTTTGACTATCCAATATCTCATTCAAGATTGTTGAGATATTCAATAATTTGTTTGACTTCTCTACTTTATTTCTAAGATCAACAACTTCAGCTTCCAACTTATGACATGACTCTTCCTTTTCATTTACTTGATTCCTTAGTAATTCCTCTACCCTTTTGGCTTCTTCAATTTGGATCTTGAGATGGACATTAACTTCAAGACTTTTGCCAATCTCATCATCTAGCTTATTTTTCTCTTCTATTTCATTCTTTAGTCTTTTGATCTCTTCTTCTTTTTCTTCTAATTGAGTCTTTTTACTTTCTTCTTGTTCCTTGAGCATTTCCTTTAACTTAAAGATATGTCTTTGATTCTTTTTAAGAAACTTTTTAGTGTTATCAGAAAGATAGATATATTCTATATAACAATGGTCATAGTTGTATTCAAATAGACCCCATTCAACTTTCAGTCAAATAGTTCTTCTTTTATTTCTTCCATAGGATAACTATCATTTAATTCTACACATACTATCTCTAGATTTTCTTCTTCACTTGTAGAGAAATATTCAACATCATCGCATTTTGAATCATTGCAAATAGAGTATTTTGGAGATTCTTTACCCTCATTGTTCTTGATGGAGTTGTCTTTAAGGTCTTCCTTTTTTCTTTGGTATGTCTCCTCTAGCTTTAGCCATAGATCCTTGGCAGAAGTGCATTGTCCCATGCTTTCTTTGATAGAACTTGAGATTCCACTAAGAATGGTCTTGAGAGCCAATGCATCATTCTTATTTTCTTCCCTTTGAGCTGAAAACTTTGACTTGTTCTTCAAAGGAACTGATCCACCAATAGATGATTTCCAAACACCCGCTCCTATTTCCTTCAAATGCACCTTCATTTCTATTCTCCATGTAGAATAGTTTTCCTCATCGAGGATTGGAACTTCATCATCCACTTGTATGTCCATGGATCTCCTCCAATCTTGTGAAGGATTATAGTGAAGGCCTTCTCTAAAACCAATTGTTGGACACACCGACCACACTGGGAGGGGGGGGTGAATCAGTGTAGGGCTCTTTTTCAAATTTCCTTCACAAAACTCCTTAGTTAGCAATCACCAATTACTCATCACTTATTACTATCATTTATAACCAGTCAAATGTCAACCTATATCAGTAGCATATACCAAAAACATATATCATCAATAATTCATCATCACACGGAACAAAAATAACACAAGATGTATGTACAATTTTCCTTTTATTACAGACTACAATCCTTGGGTTATCAACAACAACTGATAAGAGTTACAACTCCACAAGAGCACCAGCTCTACAATGCAAGACTCAACTTACACAACTCAACACCAACTGAGAAGAGGAATCAATCCTCAATAGATACCAATCTGTCAATCGGTACGCGACCCATCAGTAGTGTGGCACACATATGTACGTGCCCTACCAGTAATACAACTCACGTATGTACGTGACCAATCTGTACGTATGCCTTCTGAGTAAAAACTCAGATCCTTTGCAGCCTTCAGTTACATCTACTTCTATATTTCATTGTCCAATCTGAACGATAACCAATCACAACACATATATGCTCTCCCACAACTTACTCATTCTCTTCAACCATACAATATGAATGCTACTTAATCATCTATAAGCAACCAGTATACTATGACAATCATATCAATACTGAACCATAAGAGTGTTTCTTACTCTATCAATAAACCAACATAACCATGTCACAACAGTCATAGCAAGAATGCCTTAAGAATTCACCATACAATAAGAAAGAATATCCATCAAGACAACTATGTAACCATACCAGAGTTTCTATGGCAGATCTGAGCCCATGGAATGCAGATCTGGAACTTGCTTCATACTTCAAGAACCTGACATCAGCTCACACTCAAGTCTCCATGACTTCATCCAACTGTACACACTCTACCTTCCTTCAACCCCTTGCTATGTTCTTCAAGCTATGCTCAAGAGACGATCTTCCCAAGAGACCCTTGCTTCTTATTTATACTCTCCAAGTAGCTTCCTTAGAAGCATCTTCTAGGCCTCTTTTCCCACATAGTCACCTATGTCCAACTTTGCCCAATTTTTCACTTGCCCATGTATCCAATAGCCACTTGACCACTTAACCCATTTTCCTCATTTTAGGGTTAACCTTCTTATAACCACTTTCCATAATTAGAAACTTCTCCATTTACTTTATTATTTAAATAATCCTCCTTGACTTTGTCACTTCACTTTATTATTTAAATAATCATCTTTGATTTTTTCACTTCACTTTATTATTTAAATAATCATTTTTTACTTTTTCCCTTCACTTTATTATTTAAATAATCCTCATTGACTTTGTCACTTCACTTTAAATAATTCTCTTTGACTTTGTCAATTCACTTTATTATTTAAATAATCCTCTTTGATTTTGTCACTTCATTTTATTATTAAAATACTCATTTTTTACTTTGTCACTTCACTTTATTATTTAAATAATCCTCCTTCACTTCAAATAATCCTCTTTGACTTTGTCACTTCACTTTACTATTTAAATAATTTCTTCTTTGCAAGAACTTTGACTTCTTTGACCTTTTGGGGCTTAAAGCCAACATATGAGGGTCGTTCAACTTCATAAGGCCATAACTCTCAAACCGTGAGGATTTATGTGATGTTCCACATACCACCGGAAATGGATTGAAAAACACTATCCATCTAGGATAGTTTCATTGACAAATTCACTGATATTCATCTCATTAATCCATAATTAATCATGGATTCTCTAACCATACTTCTAGGATAACTCAACCCCAAAGCGTCTTCCCATGAGGGATTTCACCATAAGGGGACCACTTTGGAGTTCACTGCAAAGTGTCTTCTCGTGATGGATTTCACCATAAGGGGACCACTTTGGAGTTCATCCATTTGTACAACCATGAAAGACAATAACCACTTTGGAGTTCACCGCAAAGCATATTCCCATGAGGGCTTTCACCATAAGGGGACCACTTTGGAGTTCATCCATTTGTACAACCATGACAAGACAATAATGAGTCATTTTTACATCAATCCAACTATGCATCATATATCAATGACAAATCATTGATCCATTTTCATCTATGCATATGACTATGACTCCTCTTGACATCAATCCATTGACATCAAGGTCAATACATGATCCATCAATCACTACGTAAATATACTATGACAATACATTGTTCCTTTGACATCAATCCTTTGGCATCAATGACAACATGATCCAACAACTAGTTCAACTAAAACTTTAAGGAAATCTTTTCGAACGTAAAGGAGGTTTCACTCATGATAATGTTGTCACCTAATCAAGAATCAAAGAAGTATAAAATTATACCTTAGAGTGTCATACTGATAAATTTTGAAGCCTTCTCTGAAATAAAAAAATGAAATAAAAAGAAAAAGAAAATAAAAATAAAAAAGGCTTGAAAGGAAGTTCGAGAATCAATGAACAAACTTGTGTGGGATTGAGATTTTTTTCGTCAGGTCCTCTGAGGCCTCGTTCTGTTTATTTTTCCTATTCCTAAGCTTTTATTCACTTCGGATTTTCTCTACCTTACCTTAGTATTCACAGAAAGAAGGAAATTCACCTTGACTCTGAAAACTTAAAAACATATCTTCAAAATGAAATTAGGCAAAAATATTTATGTTCCTTTGATTTTAACTGAAAGAAAGTATGTCTAGGATAATCCTGATAACTTTAGCTCTTCTATCGTATTTTAAATTGACTAATTCGCTCAAGGTCAATCCCCGAAAATCAAAATCCCTATAAAATCTTCCTTATAGGCGAAGGTGTATTGAAGATTGGGAGAAAATTGGTTTCAAAGTATACTTAAAAAATTATGACAAACCTTCTTTTTAAATTTTAAGCAGATATCATCCCTTGTATGATACATACAGATTGATTGCCCCCACTTCAAAATATTACAATATGAGACAGATGGTGAAAGGAAATTCATAATTTTATTTCCCCCATCTTGTCCAAAGAGATGATGAAATGAAATTCATGTAATGGTTTCCCTCATCTCAACAAAATGCAAAAGTGCTAATTGAAGTGGTGAAAGGAAATTCAATGGGAGAGGTAGATAACTTCACTGGGGTACTGAACAGGATCGCTGGTAGTGAAGAAATATATATGATATTTGTATGGATGTCATACATATCTACAAAACATACTCTGACATCTAGTTCTCTTTCCAGTAATATTTACATTCTGAACCAACAAGGGATCCCCTAAATAAATTATTACATCTACTTAACCTTGATGCGAACGAAGTCGGTCAAAGTTTGATATCTCGGTTAAAGTTGTTTTGATTATATTAAATAGATCAAAACTCAGTTTTAGGAAAGAAAAAATTTAAATAGCCTAACTTGAGATCAATAATTAGGTGTGTTTTGAAGGTTTTTTGAGGTTTGGTTGAAGTTCATTTTTTCTCTGTATGATTAATTCCTAAAAATGCTTTCCAAAAATGCAATAATGACTCCATTTGCCCAATAAAGGCACTTGGTCTACTATTCTTCCGCGTCTCACAAGGAGACTTGATCCCCAGATGGAGCCTATGTTGGAACACATACAATTATGAACTTTTGAGCTTTATACTTTTCACCTCATGAAAATAAAATTTTACCCAAAGAAGCAAAAACTTGGAAAATGGCCTTTTAATTTTAAATCAAATTCATTGTTAGTTAGTTAATAATAAGACATGTACAATATCCACCGTTGATGAATTTCCCCTTTTTATCAAATGATCCTAATAACCTCTGGAGTTCTGGAGCCTCCTTAATTCTAAAGTGGTAAATCTCTAATGGTCACTTCGGAGCTTCACGCTTCGGATGTTTCAATCAGTCTTAACAATAAAAACTCCAAAATTCTGTAACCTGAAGGTATCTTCTCGCGAATTTTCCTAAACCTTTTAAAGGCACAAGTCTTAGGACACATGTACCTTTTGAGTCTTTCTTGAGTTGACACGTGGCACCCATTTTTTACCTTTCCATTGGAGGATTCACACGATTCCAAGTAACACTTGGCACCTCTATTTTCTCAACACATCATCTAGAATGATGCCATCTATAACACGTCACTACGAGAAATGATCCTTTGGGAATTTAACAAAGAATGAATTCATGAGTCACCGAAATATCAAAATGTCGAAGTATTGAATGTTAAATAATTAAGTTAATCATGATCAAGAGATAATTAATGACTCCTCAATTCAGATTTCAGACATTTTCCCTGTATCATATTCTAAAATTTTCAAAGTCCGAACTCCTGAAATACTTAAAATTAAAAGAAATTAATTAAGACTTAAAATCAATTACTAGATGATTAATTTCTTTGCAATTTTGGGTTTCGAGAAGTTCCTCTTGAGATACATTAAAAACCCCTGAAGTCCGAACTCTCGAAGCACTTTAAGTTAATGCACCACTTTAAACATGTAACACCCTGTTTCCCCCAGTCTGTAAAAATAAATATATTGGCCAAGAACTATGGCAAACTCAAAGATGTGAATGTTTGATTTGATAGACCTTTGTATAAAAGTTAGATGAATGTAAATTATATCATGAATATGTGCCGCATGATTGTTGGGAGGGGGATGTGCTAAAAGAGACCACGATGGTTGATGAGAGGTGGTGGAAGGGGCCGGGAATGGCTATGTTAACTTCCACCGAACCGAAACCGTACTGGTTTGTACGTGCTCGGAAACCAAAGCTCACTCTTTGACCATGGAATGGATTACCCACCAGGATGGTAGGTGGGGAGGCTCCTCAAGAGTAGATGAGGGGATGGGGGTGAACTGCCCATCCGTAGAAGCTCTCAGACCTGACCACGGACAGGGAAATTCATGCCACACATAACCTTGTAGGAGAAAGGCAAGGAAAGAAGTGTGGAAAGGGGGAGTGCGCACGACAGGAATCGCGAAAGGAGAACCAGAGGAACTCTGAAAATATAGAGAGTCATGAAAAGAGGAGAATGGAAGTAACCTTCTCCCTTGACTTCCGTTGAGCTGGAAGCAGGAGACTGAGTCTCAAAGCATGGTGGTCTAGCTCGGGGGTGGCTAGTGGTAAATCCGGTTGGAATCACTGATCCTACGGTTGGGTGGAAACGAACACCCCTCCAGCATTCGCATCACTTCCGAAATTTCTGATAAGTGTTATGTCTTGCATTTGGAGTTGAATGTCACGATTGCATGATCATTTTTATACACTCGTAAGAAGTGTTTGCCTTGTGTTTTGATTGGAAATAATGGATGCATGCTTATATTGATATAACTACAAATCAGTTAATGTATAGAATGTATGAGTTCAGAATACGAGTCTGTTTACCTGAGGATTGACCCATCTAATTTGACTCGTACTATGCCCTGGTTCATCCTTCTGAAGGCACCTTTTTCGGGAAAGTACCCTCGTCTTCACACGTCGCAAAATATCAACATGTGAAACCCCGAAAAGAGCTTAGTGTAAATGGGCTTCGGAGTTTCAGCTTTTGGGAAACCCAGGTGTGACACCCCTCATCTTCTCACATTGCGAAATCTTAACATGTGAAACCCCGAAAAGAGCTTAGTGTAAATGGGCTTCAGAGTTTCGGCTTTCCGAAAACCTAGGTGTGAGACCCCTTGTCTTCGCACATCGCGAAATTTCGACATGTGAAACCCTGAAAAGAGCTTAGTGTGAATGGGCTTCAGAGTTTTGGCTTCCGAGAAACCCAAGTATGAGACCCCTCATCTTCACACATCGTGAAATCCTGACATGTGAAACCCCGAAAAGAGCCTAGTGTAAATGGGATTTGGAGTTTCGGCTTTCGAGAAACCCAGGTGTGAGACCCCTCGTCTTCGCACATCGTGAAATCCCGACATGTGAAACCCCGAAAAGAGCTTAGTGTAAATGGGCTTCGGAGTTTTAGCTTCCGGGAAACCCAGGTGCGAGACCCCTCGTCTTCGCACATCACAAAATCCTAACATGTGAAACCCCGAAAAGAGCTTAGTGTAAATGGGCTTTGGAGTTTCAGCTTCGGGGAAACCCAGGTGCGAGACCCCTTGTCTTCACACATCGTGAAATCCCAACATTTGAAACCCTGAAAAGAGCTTAGTGTAAATGGGCTTCATATTTTTGGCTTCCAGGAAACCCAAGTGCGAGACCCCTCGTCTTCGCACATCGTGAAAAACCCAGTATGTGAAATCCTGAAGCAGTGTAGTGTGAATTGATTTTGGCATTTTGGTACCCGGGAAACCCAAGGGTATGAAACCCTCATCTTCGCAAGTTGTGAAATCCTGGTACGCGAAGACCCGATATGTGAAACTCCGAGTCGACTTAGTGTGAATAGGATTTCGGGTTTCAGGGTTTGAAGAGTCAAAGAAATCGACCCTCTTGCATTTTGAACTCCCAGTTTCCGAAGTCTTGATACGGCCAGGACCGTCAGACCAAGGTAGATATTCATAGCCGTCGATCCCAGCGAAGGTACGATTTCAGGTTTCAGGGTTTGAAGAGTCGAAAGACTTGACTTTCAAGCACCCCTGAGCCGCGAAATGAAAAAGGCGCCCCTTGGCTTAGCTCGGGGTCATAACCGATGATCACCTAGAGGTGAAGCCTGCGCTTGGTGTTTGAGTTGTACATGATGGATTTTCAATGAAAGAACTAGTGGATTGGTTTAGTGAAGTTCTCGATCTGAAGACCTAGCCTATGCTAGAACCTTGTAGGAATTCGGGGACTCTGTCCCTCGATAAAGAAAGAGAAAGAAAAAGGCAAAACATCTATTATGTCATAGTGGGTGTGTGACAAATTTGTATCAGAGCACGGTTACAACACTTGGCCTGTTTGGGCTCATGAACGAGTTGCGCAGAAACTCCATTTGAAGTACTGTTAGAAGGAATAACCCTCTATCTTAACCCCCTTATCAAAAGCCGAAGTTAAGAATGAAAATTCCTATTGTGTGTATGCATTTGAAAAATATGAATTATGCATTGATTGTGAATGAATATAATTTTGACTAACAATAAGTGTTTTTCTTGCACGAAAAGCGGACGATCAACCGCAGGAAACTGCAGACGCATAGAATGGTGATGCACCACGAAGTGGGGGATGGCTCCCACAATAGAGACGAAGAGTCTGATGAAAGGAGAGCGGTATAAACCCCTCCAGATCTAGCTGAGACTGTGAGAAGCCTCATGGTCGAACTACAGAGCTGCAAGGCCGACAACGAGAGGTTGATAAAAGAGCAAGAAAAGAAAACAGAAATTAATGCAATCTTGCTGCAGAGTTTATCCGACATACAAAGACAATTGCAGCATGGACCTGACATCAGTCATGCGGACTAACGACAGACAAAGAAAAGTCAAAGTCCACCTAAGATACGGAAACGTGGTCTTTTGAGTGGCCACACTAGGAAGAGCACCTCGAGGAAGGTCCACCCCAGAGATAAGGGACAAGCGTCGGACGATTCCTCTAGAAAGGAAGCTGGCGACTCAGAGGGATCTTCTAGCAGCAAAACTAGTTCTTATTCCCGAAGAAAGCGGAAGAAGTGAGATCATTCCAAAAATCATAATCTAGAAGAATTCAAGAAGGCCAAGCCACCCTCTTTTGATGGTGAAATAAAGAAGGGAGAGGAAGCGGAGGACTGGCTACTTGGACTAAAGAAGTATTTTAGGGTCCATGACTTCTCGGAAAATTTGAAGGCCTGAGTAGCCACTTTCAACCTGAATGGGAAGGCTTCCATTTGGTGGGAAGACCTTAAGAACGTAAAAGGGATTCATGAAGAAGACCTATCTTGGGAATGGTTTGAGAAATACTTCAGGAAGAAGTATCTGTCGGAAAAGTATTTCGACGAAAAGACTAAATAATTCTATGAAATCAAGTTGGGGCAACACACCATAGAGGAATATGCCAGCAGATTCCTCGAATTGCTGAGGTACATACCCTATATAAAGGCAGAAAAGGTAAAGGTGCAATGATTCATCAGTGGACTACCTAAAAAACTATTAGAACAATATTGAGTTTGACGAACCAAATACCCTAGAAGACACTATCTGAAAGGCAAGATATTGTTATGAACATCTTGGGCATCGGACAGAACCTCGTGAAGGCTGGAAGCAAAAGAGTAGTTCGGGATTCCAGAAAAAGGGGTTTAAATCCCCAAGATTCAAAAACTATAAAAAGGACTCCAAGATGAGCTTCCCAACCTGAAGTGTACACCAACAGAATTTCCCCTCCCAGAGTAGGAATAAACCTTATGGATCTACCTCAGGAAAGATTGATAACCTGAAGAAAGAACCCTTGAAATGTTGGGGTTGTGGAGAAGAACATCTACTGAGGGACTGCCCACACCGACAACAGAACAGTCGAAGAATTTACAATGTTCAAGAAGCTACCACTGTCAATGACGTGGCCAGGAGCGTGCAACAAATTTATGTAGCCTTGGATAATAAACAAGCTGACCACCAAGCTTCAGTGGTGGAGATGGAAGGTATGATCACCAACCATCTAGTGTCTATTCTAATTGACCCTGGTTCAAATTTGAGTTATATAGCCCCTAAGGCTGTTGATAAGTGTAAATTACAGCCACATAAACATGCCAAGCCATGGTTGGTACAGTTAGCCACCAACACCAAAATAAAGTTAATGGAGGTCATACCATCTTGCCAATTTACTATGGGTGAATTCCCCACCCAAGCAACCCTTAACGTATTACCCTTAGGATCGTATGACCTGTTGATTGGTATGGACTGGCTAGCCACATATAAAGCCAGACTAGACTATTACCATAAAACCTTAGAATGTGTAACTAAAGAAGGAAAAAGGATAACCCTTCAAGGGATCCAATAACTTGTCTTGGTGAGACGAATATCAGCCCTTCAAATGAGAAAGTATTGCAAAAAGGGATGTCCACTATATGCAATACAGGTGTTGAAAGCAGTTGAAGATGACAAACCAAGCCTCAAAGACCACCCCACACTAAGAGAATATAAAGATGTATTTCCAGAAGAGGTACCAGGTTTACCTCCGAGAAGGGACATTGACCTCTCGATAGAACTTGCACCAAGAGCGGTTCCAGTGTCTAGGACACCCTATAGGATGAGCACACCTGAGCTAGCTGAGCTTAAATTACAACTAAAATAAATGATGGATAGAGGCTATATCCAGCCCAGCGTGTCTCCATGGGGAGCACCATTCCTATTTGTGAAAAAGAAAGACGGTACCCTCCGAATGTGCATAGATTATAGACAACTCAATAAGGTAACCATAAAGAACAAGTACCCCTTACCCAGGATTGATGAACTGTTCGATCAATTGGGAGGTGCTTCCATCTTCTCAAAGATTGACTTGAGATCTGGATACCATCAAGTCTGAATCAAGGGTGAACACATCCACAAAACTGCCTTCAAGACGAGATATGGTCACTATGAGTTTGTGGTAGTACCATTTGGATTGACCAATGCCCCTGCCACTTTTATGTGCTTGATGAACAATGTGCTCAGCAAATTCCTAGACAAATTTGTACTGGTTTTTATTGACGATATATTAATTTACTCCAAGAATAGAGAGGAACATGAGAAACATCTTAGACTTGTGCTTCAAGTGCTAAGAGAACATCATCTCTATGCCAAATTTAACAAGTGCGACTTTTTCCAGAAGCAAATACATTACTTGGGCCATGTCATATCTGAAGAGGGAGTAGTAGTAGATCCTGACAAGATCAGGTCTATCATGGAATGGCCTACCCCAAAG
>JZKD02S1902622.1:171264-192608 GCA_000966675.3 Picea glauca | reverse complement strand
ATTTATAAAAGGATTCTCCAAGATTGGTTGTCCAATCACTGCCCTCCAGAAGAAGGGAGATAAATTTACATGGACACAAGAATGTGAAGAAAGATTTCAATCCCTGAAACACCTTTTGACCCACGCACCCGTGCTGAAGATCGCTAATCCCAAAAACGACTTCCTCATGTTCACAGATGCCTGTAAGGAAGGGCTCGGAGGAGTCCTTATGCAAGGGGGAAGTGTAGTCTGCTATGAATCCTGAAAATTGAATGAGCACGAAGTCAACTATGTGACCCATGATCTAGAGCTGACCGCCATAGTGCACACCTTAAAAATGTGGAGACATTACCTCCTCAGAAGGAAATTTGTACTTATGATAGACCACTATGGATTGCGATATCTATTTGACCAACCAAAGCTCAATGCTAGACAAGCTAGGTGGATGGCCCTCCTTAGTGAGTTTGATTTTGAAATCAAACATGTTAAAGGAAAGGAAAATAAGGTGGTCGATTCCCTTAGCAGAAGTATGAAGACAATTCACCTGGCAGCAGTGAGCACCTGCGAGACGAATGTCAAAGAAAGAGTCAAGAATGCACAAGGAACCTACACCTTCTTCCAGACCGTGACCTCATACCTGGAGAAACAACCCACAGTAATAAAGTATGAAGTCTACCAGATGATAAATGAAGGTCTTCTAATGTACAGAAACAGATTGTATATTCTAGATTGTGACGACTTGAAGAGGTTCATAATGGATGAACTACATAAAATACCATATACTGGTCACCTGGGATATCAAAAGATGATCACTGCCACTAGGAAACAATTCTATTGGCCTGGGTTAAAGAAAGGCATAGCTAACTATTTAGCTAAGTGCCTAGAATGCCAACAGGTTAAAGCATAACACCGGCACCCAGCAGGATTATTACAACCTCTACCAATCCTGGAGTGGAAGTGGGAAACCATTTCCATGGACTTCATCATCGGAGTACCAACATCGACCAAAAAGAATGACGCCATCATGGTAGTGGTGGATAAATTGAGAAATTCCACCCATTTTATCCCCGTCAAATCAAATTGCAAGGCAATAGACATCGCCAACATATTCATGAAGGATATATTCAGACTACATGGTATGCCTAAAGAGATCGTGTCTGACAAAGACACGAAATTTACTTCCAACTTTTGGAAATCCTTGATGGGTGGTCTGGAGACCAAATTAATATTTAGCACCACCTATAATCCTCAAACCGATGGACAGACGGAAAGAGTGAACCAAATATTAGACGACATGCTAAGGATGCATGTAATGCATCAACCCAGAAAGTGGGAAGACTACCTACCACTGGTGGAATTCGCCTACAACAACGGCTACCAAGAATCCCTAAAGATGAGTCCTTTCGAAGTCCTCTATGGTAGGCCATGGAACACTCCAGTCAGTTGGAGTAATCCCATAAACATAATTACTATTGGACCTGACATGGTGAAAGAAATGGAACAACAAGTGATCTAGATAAAACAGAATCTGAAGGTCGATCAGAACTGACAGAAAAGTTACGCCGACCGAAAGAGGACTCCAAGAGAGTTCAAGGTGGGAGACTACGTATATCTCATAGATAGGCCCAGGAAGAGTTCCCTGAGGATGGGAGCTTGTGCCAAGTTGGCACCTCGGTATTGTGGACCCTTTGAACTTCTAGATAGAGTGGGACCTGTAGCCTATAAGCTAGCACTTCCTCCCACAGTAAAAGCACATAATGTTTTCCATGTTTCATTATTGAAGAAATATGTACATGATTCTAATCATATAATTGACTAGTATGTGATCCAGGTGGAACCAGAGGGAGAATTCCTACCAGAACCTCAAAACATATTGGACAGAAAGGAAACCCCACTCAGGAACCAAACCATTGCACAGGTCAAGGTGCAGTGGAAACATTTTGGCCCAGATGAGGCTACATGGGAAATGGAGGATGCCGTGAAATAGGCATATCTGATTTTGTTTACTTCTATACATACACGTCATATTGATAGACAGAACATCGAGGACGATGTTCCTTTAAGGGGGAGGGAATTGTAACACCCTGTTTCCCCCAGTCTGTAAAAATAACTATATTGGCCAAGAACTATGGAAAACTCAAAGATGTGAATGTTTGATTTGATAGACCTTTGTATAAACAGTCGATGAATGTAAATTCTATCATGAATATGTGACGCATGATTGTTGGGAGGGGGATGTGTTGAAAGAGACCATGAAGGCTGATGAGAGGTGGTGGAAGGGGCCGGGAATGGCTGCGTTAACTTCCACCGAACTGAAACCATACTGGTTTGTATGTGCTCAGAAACCAAATCTCACTCTCTGACCCCAGAATGAATTACCCACCAGGATGGTAGGTGGGGAGGATCCTCAATATTAAATGAGGGGATGGGGGCGAACCACCCACCCGTAGAAGCTCTCAGACCTAACCATGGATAGGGAAATTCGCACCACACATAACCTCGCAGGAGAAAGACAAGGAAAGAAGTGTGGAAAGGGGGAGCACGCGCTACAGAAATCGCAGAAGGAGAACCGGAGGAACTCTGAAAATATAGAGACTCATGAACAGAGGAGAAGGGGAGTAACCTTCGCCCTTGACTTCTATTGAGTTGGAAGCAGGAGACTGAGTCTCAAAGCATCGTGGTCTAGCTTGGGGGTGGCTAGTGGTAAATCCGGTTGGAATCACTGAGCCTATGGTTGGGTGGAAACGAGCACCCCTCTCAGCATTGACATCATGTCCGGAATTTCTGATAAGTGTTATGTCTTGCATTTCGAATTGAATGTCACAATTGCATGCTCATTTTTATACGCTCGTGAGAAGTGTTTGCCTTGTGTTTTGATTGGAAATAATGGATGCATGCTTATACTGATATAACTACAAATCAGTTAATGTATAGAATGTATGAGTTTAGAATATGAGTATGTTCCCCTGAGGATTGACCCATCTAATTTGACTCGTACTATGCCCTGGTTCATCCTCCCGAAGGCACATTTTTCTAGAAAGTACCCTCATCTTCGCACATCGCGAAATCTCGACATGTGAAACCCCAAAAAGAGCTTAGTGTAAATGGGCTTCAAAGTTTCAGATTCCAGGAAACCCAAGTGCGAGACCCCTCGTCTTCGCACATTACGAAATCCTAACATGTGAAACCCTGAAAAGAGCTTAGTGTAAATGGGCTTCGAAGTTTCGGCTTCCAGGAAACCCAGGTGCGAGACCCCTCGTCTTCACACATCGCGAAATCCTGACATGTGAAACCCCAAAAAGAGCTTAGTGTAAATGGGCTTTGGAGTTTCATCTTTTGAGAAACCCAGGTGCAAGACCCCTCATCTTCACACATCATGAAATCCCGACATGTGAAACCCCGAAAAGAGCTTAGTGTAAATGGGCTTCAGAGTTTTGGCTTCCGGGAAACCTAGGTGTGAGACCTCTCGTCTTCGCACATCGCAAAATCCCGACATGTGAAACCCTGAAAAGAGCTTAGTGTAAATAGGCTTCGGAGTTTCGGCTTCCGAGAAACCCAGGTGCAAGACCCCTCGTCTTCGCACATCGCAAAATCCCGACATGTGAAACCCCAAAAAGAGCTTAGTGTAAATGGGCTTCGGAGTTTTGACTTCTGGGAAACCCAAGTGTGAGACCCCTCATCTTCGCACATCAGGAAATCTCAACACGTGAAACCCCGAAAAGAGCTTAGTGTAAATGGGATTTGGAGTTTCGACTTTCGGGAAACCCAGGTGCGAGACCCCTCGTCTTCACACATCGCGAAATCCCGACATGTGAAACCCTGAAAAGAGTTTAGTGTAAATGGGTTTCATAGTTTCGGCTTCCAGGAAACCCAAGTGTGAGACCCCTCGTCTTCGCACATCGCAAAAAATCCGGTATGTGAAATCCTGAAGCGGTGTAGTGTGAATTGATTTCGGCGTTTTGACACCCGAGAAACCCAAGGGTATGAACCCCTCGTCTTCGCAAGTTGCGAAATCCCGGTAGGTGAAGACCTGGTATGTGAAGCTCCAATTCGGCTTAGTGTGAATAGGATTTTGGGTTTCAGGGTTTGAAGAGTCGAAGAACTCGCCCCTCTTTCATTTTGAACTCCTGGTTTCCGAAGTCCTGATATGGCCAGGACCGTTAGACTAGGGTAGAGATTCGCAGCCGTCGATCTCAGCGAAGGTATGATTTTGAGTTTCGGGGTTTGAAGAGTCGAAAGACTTGACTTTCGGGCATCGTTGAGCCGCGAAATGCGAAAGGCGCCCCTTGGCTTAGCCCGGGGTCATAATCGATGATCACCTAGAGGTGAAGCTTGTGCTTAGTGTTTGAGTTGTACACGACGGATTTTCAATGAAAGAACCAATGGATTGGTTTAGTGAAGGTCCCGATCTGAAGACCTAGCCTACGCTAGGACCTCAAAGGAATTCGGGGACTCTGTCCCTCGATAAAGAAAGAGAAAGAAAAAGGGAAAAAATCTATTATGCCATAGTGGGTGTGTGAAAAAACATGATTAATTAAGGTTTTAAAATCGATTATTCAGAGATTAACCTTTCCACGTATTCGGGATTCGGGAGGTTCCCACTCTGTCACATATAAAATTCTCGAACGTGAACCGCCTAAATATTGATAGAATTTATGACTAATTAAGGATAATGATTCAAACAAGGATTGCGGATCGCCAGGTAGACATTTCCATTAATGTTAATAAATCCTTCGTCAGTAAGGTTATACGAAGAGAAATGAATCTTGTTTAAATAAAAGCACTTTGATTTCAAACTCATTTTCACCTTTCACCATAAGCAAGTTTTATCTATTTGAAAATCTCATGGATTTTATCTACAACATGTAACCTCACCCTTTTTCCTTAGATATTATGGCACCATGGATAATGATGAAAAATACTGATGCGGCGGGCAAGGATTCAAACCCGAATGTAGACATTCTATCAGATACCACTCCATGAGCCATAGACACCATTAAAACTTGGACACATGTTTTCGATATTCTGGAACACAAAATCATCAATTGTCCAGAGGAATCTGCCGAAGAAGAAGATGATTCTTTTACAGCTAAACTTAGACACATTGCGCAGTCAGTGTTGCAAAATATATATGCACGACCGAGGCTCATTCCCTATAACGACATGATAAGTTGGGCCTTGGAACATGTTGACATCTAGACTAGGAGCATCGTCAACCATCGGCAGGTGGCCATCGGCTCTTTCTGACTGGAGAATCTGCAAGTAATGTATAAAATCTCTCCTAATCCTAAATATACTTACAATGATGCATTAATTTCAGAGTTCGAGAAAATAAATGTGTCAAATATGCAAGGAGTTGTCATGATATAATCAGGTCCTAGTGGGGGCACCCAGAGAAATTCATAACTGACGCTCATGGTATAGATGTCATAGCATCTTTGGATTATCATATGGTGTATGTAGCCATGATTCTATGTCGATTGTTCAGGAAGAATATCCCTATGCATTTCTCAGTGGAATGGGTATCCATTTTGAACGAGGTAGCCAAGGGTTTCACTTTCAACTGGGCCAAAATGTTGTCAAATAACTTGGCCAAGGGAATTGTCGAATATAAAACAATAAAATCAAAAGGAAAATATGTCCCCTTTTACATGGCATGTATCATGGAAGCCATTTGTTTCATGACACATTTCCCTTTGATGAACTGGAATTGGACTCTGACCAGTTCTGAACCCATTCATTTCTATCATTCCAAGGTATGGGAAGAGAAAGCCAAAGATTTATTTTATGAAATATGTTACAATGTTGTAGTTCTTGTTCATATATCCCTACATGGTCACCCACCTCCCTAGATTTCAGAAAAGATTATGTGAAACCTGGGTAAGCTAACAGATTAGTTCATTGAGGAGAATTTCTCCTACATCAAGGTTTTTGGGTGCTCGGTTCCTCCTCATGCTCTCCCATGATTTTTACTCGACCGAATGGTATGCATAGAAGTGGTGTACCAAATAGTGATAGGAGGCATCAGCAAGGAGCTGAAGACAACACATAAAAAGGTTTGGCCAACTTTCCCTATTCAGGTTGGCATGTTTTCATTATTAGAATTTTGGTCACTTCAAAGTTGAGGCTGCGGCCCTGGAGGATGTCAAATTGGTTGACATCGAGTTCAAGAGACATGATCCACGTAAGATAGTGGAAACCCACCTAGCCCAGTTCAACATGAAGCGGTATATGCACGAGAACTCCCTGTATGAAAAAAAATTCAGGGGGGTTAGATCTTATGAGGAAGTTCAAAGAAGATTCCAAACCGTGCCCTGAGATCAACAAGCTAGTTTTCTCAGTTTTCAAAAACACAAGCGAAACAGTTTGCCAAAGGTACTACAAGGAGAATTGATATCCACTTCTCCTTCATAGTAAGCCTTACCTACAGGTTCTGAATCAATTCACTATGGTAAGCACAAAGTTGAGGGAACCCCAAAGAGCTCGGAGGTGTTAACACAAGAATTAGAAGCATCATTGTTAGGCTAGATGAGCCCCCAGGCTCTAGCTCAACTCAAAGATTTATTAAAACAGGGATGAGATGTGCCTCCTTCGTCACCAACTACTCTTACTAGCACCTCAAATACAACCGAACAACAGTATTCCACATAGATTTCTACTCCCATTACATCATTGACACCTCTGCAATCCAGCTTCGGAAATCCTAATTCCGAAATTGTTTTTGTAGGTGATATTACCCCCATCTCGCCCGAAGAGATGCCTCCTTCGGATTTAGTTTTTAGTAATAAACGAAAATCCATTGTGAAAAGGGAATCACACCAGAAAGATGGGGCGATAATTAAAAGGCAGAGGATGGTGTATGACGGGAATGACCGAGATGATATAGAATTTGCAAAGGAAGTTGCAAGTTTGTTAGGTGATTTTTCCACTGCCAATCAATGGTCTGTGGACAATTTGACCAAACAAATGCAACATAAGTTCCTATTGGTAGAGTAATTTCAAAATCAAATATACACTACTGAGAAAACTATCAGGAACATGATGAGTCATTATTTCGAGTAAATCAAAACTAATGATCAACAACAAATTCAACAACTTCAAGCCAACCTTGAGGAGCTCCATCAGAGTTCACAAACCAACCAAGGACTGGTCACTCAGCATGATGAATTGATAGAATAGATGCAATCCATATTGGATCTAACTAAAGGTACCTCGATAGACATCTTGACCCTCCAAACTCAAGCATTGGAAATAAATGAGAGGCTGGAAGTTGCCCAACATGACATTTTTTTGAAGGTAGATGCCATCCAAAATTGCTACTAGGAAGTAGAAATTTCTCTAAAGGACATATATGTCAAGTCAAAAGAGGCCCGCTCAACCCGATCTAAGTTTCAAGAAGCCATCATATTGGTGCAAAAAGAGAATGTCCCTGATTTTCTTCTGCTCTCTCCTTCTGAACAATTAAGAAGTGATATGTCCCTAAAGGTCTGGGAAACAAATCTGGCAAAGATCAAAAGATTTTCCAGAGAGGTAAAAGAATCTTTCCTAGAAGCGTTGTCATCATTAGACAAAAGGCTAATTGATTTTGAGGGAAGTAATATCTCAGAATCCCTGGGGAAAATTGAGATAGAAATGAACCAACATAATTCCAAAAAGAGCAAACAAGAAACTATGGAAGCCATTCAAGAAACGATCTAGATTGATCTTCTCAAAATCAATAAATGGCTAGTGGATCCAAATTCACGGTTCAAAGCCAAAACTGAAGAATTGAAAAATATCCAGTAAAAGTTGCCTCAAATAGAAAGGAAATTATTTGCTTTCGATCTAAATGAAAAGATTGATCCCTCAAGGTTCGTGGTGGAATTGTTAGATATATGCACCCAATGTATTGAACATGGAAAAGCAAGAACAACTGGGAGCAAGTAAGAAAATGTGTACAGTGCCCTTTCCTTTTTCCCTCTCTACCTTTCACCTTCCAACAACCACTTATCTCATTCACCCGCATTCTAATCTCTACTTACCCCCACTTCATCATCATACACTTGTTCCATTATTATTTTTCCACAAACGGTTACTTTTTCCTATGCCCGTTATCCATTCCTTGATAATCCATGCAGTGTTATTCATCTGATTATCCTCCCCCCCTGATCTGAATTGTGATTCATTGCATAGTTGAACATATTTGGAGGGAGAGATGACAATAAAACTAAAACGGCCAAGACAATATGCTGAATTATTAAGGTGGCCTATATGGCATCCGTATTTATCCTAAATGACTAAGGAAAAGAGGCATTTCTGCCAGCAGATGAAGAGACAGAGGAGAACGCCAATGAAACTCATCAAATTTTACACACTATTGTTTTATTCAAATATATGTTATTTTAATTAAATATTGTAAGAAGTCCAACCATTTTGAGTTGTGACAGATTTTGTATAAGCACATAGATTCAAGATCTATTCATGGTTGCTTCTTGCCAGATGTAATAGAGAAACTCTCTTTTTTGAGTATTAATACAAGTGTAGACATAGATTCTAATTTTTTTTTTTTTCAGTTTGAGTTATGTGTTTCCTCTGTATTTTCATTTCTCTGAATTTATTTATATAATTCCTTGAAAAGCAATTGATTGCAATTTAGTATTACAAATATTGTGAGCATATCATATCAACAATTCATTAGGTAAGCAATTTTTCCTCTGTATTTACTTTGATTAAAACAAGACCTACAAACTACATGATTTACTGCATTCCATATCATGTTCAAGGGTGCACTCTCTACTTTTCTTCCACTGCAAACAAGGTGAGACTCATCTGTAATTGATGCCTAGATTTGTTTAATAGTTTTGTAACTTTCCTTCACACCATTTGATATTATAATTGTGACTCAAACAATGAAATACAACCTCTATATTGTCCTATTATTAATTTCATTTAAGGATCATTTCTTATATAACTAAAGGTAGGAAAACCACTCATTTAAAACATTTTTTGTAAACACTCCTCATGCCTGACATTACTCTTTGAGCCTTAGGAATAATTTGAGGAACAACATGTAATACCCTCCAATTTGGTAATGGCGAATAGAATCAATCGCAATGCCAAATCCCTCTCATCTTTGATCATGATTCGTCCACTAACCAATCAAGATCCTAGTATACAGTTCTCAACAACATATTCCTCAGTGGGCTGAGGAGTTTCCCGATGTCTAAACAAAAGGATAGGATCCCCTCTCCTTGGGAGGTCGGTCAAAAAATACACATTGTCAAGCTCAATCTCGAGCATATGTGGCCCAATACGAAATTCCTTTTCAGCATCATCCCATAATCCAATCAGGTACTCAAGTAATAATACCTCTTTCCTCATATTCTGTAGTTTGAAGTACTTGAGTATACCACAATTTATCAAAGCAACCCTTGCTTGAGGGTTTTTCAAAGAGGAAATATCATCGAAATTGTGTTCGCATTCCTTCCATTCAATCATGGCTATGTGATCCATGCAATCTGTAAATACAACCAATTAAACGTCTTTAGTCAACTTTTGATGGAAAAAAATTGTGTCTTTCTAGCCCAAAATGCAACAAAAATTTTGGTTTTGCGCCAACGCTACCCTAAGTCTGCTCACAAAGTGCTAGTGCTCCCTAGGTATGTGCACCAGGGCGCTAATATCTCAATCGACACTCCCCTCATCCCTTTGAGGGAGTGTCGATCCAATTTGGCGCCTAAGGCTACCTAAGGATCCCAGAACACCCTAAATATGAGCTAAAACACAAAATTAAACCATGAAAAATGATTGGAAGTGAAAGGTGACCAACCTAGTCTAGACGGAATCGAAAATGGTCGATCGCAGCTACCATACTCACAACTCGGAAATCGCCCTTCAAAAGTGGAAAATTCCAAAGCTAGAAGAATTTGGTAAAAATCAATTGGTAAATGAAATTCTTAACCTATTTTACTATTCGATAGGGTTGATTTTTGCTAATATAAAGCTTTTCTTGGGGGTTTTAATCTTTTTGAGGAGTCACTAATGCTCTGGGCCCAGAATTTTCTATATTTGCAGGTTTCTAAGTAGTATATTTTTGACATTCGTGTGACGCTGACGAGCACAATCTTTGTTCTTTCTCGCGCTCAAAAAAACATGAGAATGTAACCGAGTAGACTTTTATCACTTTTTTAGACTCGTAAAGGTTACATGAAAAAGGAACCCCCTGAAGTCTCCTTTAAGTTCTTTTCCTAAACATGAAAATATTGTCGAGTGATCTTGCTTTTTTTCACACTCGTTTAAAAGGTTTTGAAAGGGAATCTCCCAAGTAGCAGTTTATCTCTTTTTCGAACTTCAGAGACTAAAATTACGAAAAAGGACAACCCTAGAGTCACCTTTAAGTTCTTTTAAGAATCTCTAAACATGAAAAACCACGGAGTTTTCATTCTTTGGACTCGCTAAAGTCACACATTGAAAGGCCCACATGGGACCGAACCCTTACTTCTTCCAGTTCGTTAAACAAAGGAAGATAGACTTATCGAAGGTGAGTTATATCGATCATGTGTTATCCTCCTCGATCTCATAAAAACAAAAAGAGATACTCATCTATGAAAAAATTAAAGGAAGTAAGCCAAGTTATCTTTTATAATTGTCACAAGTCACTCTTGTAGTCGCCCTTGAACACGACACATTATTTCCACCTGCATTTTGAACACTTGGATAATCTGTTGAACCTATGCACCGAACCAATCCTATGAGTCTTTCCACTCCTTTGGGTCACCCGATGAATATCACAACATCCACTGCATTATGTTTTGGTCCATGTTACGTTTATGCTGCCAATTCATGTTGTGCCTCAGTGTTCAAGGGAAGTATCCGCCTCGAGCATCAACCATCACAAATTTCCAGTTTCAACACCTGTATCAGTCCATACTCATTTGATTCACCATATTACATCTCTATGTCAGTTTCGTGTCGATGACGGGGGATACATCAAGGCCCTCCTTCGACGAGTCTTTTCCTGTCAACTTCAACACATCATCCAAGAATTAGACTTAGAAACCAATTAGTACCTTGGGACCTGTTATTGCACAATTTGTACTTTGATCAAAGAAAAGGTAAAAGGAAAGAAAATTGGCATAACTTGAGGTTATCCTATCACTGTCACCTCAATAGGATTCCTCTTTCTATTTAGGGTTGAAGGACTAGGGGAGACGTCGCCAGTGACCTGGGGGTTTGAGAAGGAAAGGTCAAGATGGCTATTAAAAGGCCCCCTCTCACAAGTCACCACTGATCACAAAGTCTCGGGTTTATAACCAACAAAGTGATAATATATCAAGATGTACCTACCCGAAACAAAGCAACAAGAAACTATATATTTTTCAAGTACAACTTGTTGTTAGTACTTCATAAACCACATAATTTCTCAATAAAAGAAATTGGTTGATATAATGATGAAGTAAACAGAAATGTATAGAAGCAAAATTTATAAGACAATACTTCAAAATAAATGCCTTAGAAAATATTCAAAATGACCAAGAATAATCAATCATTAACATCATAATACTAGCATTCATCAGAAGCGATTAAGGCAATGCATTAATCAACTTTTTCAATTGATTTTACAAGATTTTAATGCTGAAAAATATGGATGTAGCTTACTTTAGTAACAATAGAAATAAAGTTAGTAGGTTAGGCTATTATAGTGTTAGAAATGGTTAGTAGAAAGCTTAAGGTGTAGGTTTTGATGGTTGTTTTGATCAATCTCTCAATAAGAATTCTTAGGCTAGTTCCTTTAGGGTAAATGGAGTCTATTATGTGGCAGAAAATGTTGGAGGAAAAGAATGATAGTAGGAGACTCAAAGACAAAAGAGATTAATAGTTGAAGTGTTGGTAACCCAAGGCTTCAACTATCAAACTCTAGGGGAAACTAGCTACTAAGGTGTAGGTAACCCTAGGCTTTAGTAGATTGTCCTCCCTCTTTAACTCAATGATGAAGAAAAAAATGGATAAGTTGAAGAAATAAGTGTTGGGATGTTTCAATGGCAAGGCCCTCAACAATAGTGTCAAGGAAATAGACTTCTTGGCAAAATCTAGTAGGTAGAAGCTCTTAAAGCTAGGACCATAACATGTGCTAGGCTTCCTAGGTTTTGTAAGAAAGAAATTTCATAATATTAATGTAAATGAAATATAAACATGACTATAACCATTCAATGAAGAAGAATTGCAGAAATTTTACTTACATTCATCAAGAATCATCAAGCATAAACCCTAGTTGAACACTTCCACCAAGAAAATTGCCAAAAAAGTCCAAGATTAGCCTCCTCCAACAAGTGCACACTAAATTTCACTCATAAAACCCTAATTAGGGCACAAATTTCAGACCTCACTAAGTGTGAGTGAAATATGATGAATAATACAAGGGAAAACCCCTTATTTATAAAATATCAATGACCAGAATTAGGTCAAAAAGGTCGACATGGCTAGTTACATGTAATATCTAGCTTTTACATTAAATGAAATAAATAAACCCTAAATCAAGAAGAACATGTGACATCATGCCCTTTTAAGGTGACGTTATGACTTCTTAGGGAAATGTTGGCCTCCAAGAGAAAAACGTTAGGCCTCCCTGGGCCTCTGGATCATGCCACACATGCCACTTGGAACACAACTACCTACAAAGTGTCAAAACGTTGGGTGACATCATGGGTCACATGGGTGATGTCATGGGCCTTCCAAGGCCTACATCATGATGAGAAGGGAAAGACCCCCTGGGTCTAGGCCTGCAAGGCTATCTCTAGTGTAACGTCCTCCTCTCTCGCTGGTGCAAAACTCTGATCTATCTTTGCCCCCAACTGGGGTATCAACATCCATCTGGTGGTATTTTATCCCTATGGAGGTTTGAACTAATCATCTCTCCATGTGTACCTGTTCGATGGGTGTGGCCCTGCAACAACAACAAGTATGCCCTCCATGGGCTCATAAGTCACAGGGATCATAGCAATGTCAATCACATCTAATAATCAAGTTATTTAAACATGTGCATGATGTTGGACACACCAACCAAACCGAGAGGGGGGGTGAATTAGTGTAGGGCTCTTTTTAAAACTTCTGCTTCACAAAACTCCTTAGTTAGAAATCACCAATTACTCATCACTTATTGTTGTCATTTATAACCAGTTAAATATGAACATACATCAACAACATATACCAGCAACAAATATCATCAATAATTCATCACCACAAGGAACACAAAGAACACAAGATGTATGTACAATTTTTTTTTATTACAGACTACAATCCTTGGGTTATCAATAACAACTGAATAAAGTTACAACTCCACAAGAGCACCAACTCTATAATGCAAGACTCAACTTACACAAATCAGCACCAACTGAGAAGATGAATCAATCCTCAATAGATACCAATATGTCAACAAGTACATGACCTGTCAGTAGTGCAACATGCGTATGTACGCGCCCTACCAGTAGTACAACTTGTGTATGTACGCGGCCTATCTGTACTACAACCTGTGTATTCCTTCTAAACACTTAGGGTTTTCTCTCCATGAAAAACTTAGATCCTTTGCAGCCTTCAGTTACATCCACTTATGTCTTTCACTATCCAATATGAACCATAACCAATCACAACACATCTATGCTCTCCAACAACTTACTCAGGCTCCTCAACCATACAATATGAATGCTACTTAATCATGTATAAGCAACTAGTATACCATGACAATCATATCAGTATGGAACCATAAGAGTGTTGCTCACTCTATCAATCAACCAACATAACCATATCACAACAACCATACCAAGAATGCCTTAAGCATTCACCATACAATAAGAAAGAGTATCCATCAAGACAACTAAGTAACTATACCAGAGTTTCTATGGCAGATTTGAGCCCATAGAATGCATACCTGGAACTTGCTTCAGACTTCAAGAACCTGGCATCAGCTCACACTCAAGTCTCCATTAGCATCCATGAGAACTTGCAATCCCTCTCTTACTCAAAATTGATCCTCAAGCTATGCTCAAGAGATGATTTTCACAAGAAACCCTTTCTTCTTATTTATACTCTCCAAGTAGCTTCCTTAGAAGCATCTTCTAGGCCACTTTGTCCACATATCAACTTTGTCCACATAGTCACTTATGTCCAACTTTGCCCAATTTTCCACTTGTCTATGTATCCAATAGCCACTTGACCACTTAACCCATTTTCCTCATTTTAGGGTAAACCTGCTTATAACCACTTTCCATAATTAGAAATTTCTCCATTTATTTAAATAATCCTCCTTGCTTTGTCACTTCACTTTATTATTTAAATAATCCTCTTTGATTTTGTCACTTCACTTTATTATTTAAATTATCCTTTTTTACTTTGTCACTTCACTTTATTATTTAAATAATCCTCCTTGACTTTGTCACTTCACTTTAAATAATCCTCTTTGACTTTGTTAATTCACTTTATTATTTAAATAATCCTCTTTGATTTTGTCACTTCACTTTATTATTTAAATAATCCTCTTTGATTTTGTCACTTCACTTTATTATTTAAATAATCTTCTTTGATTTTGTCACTTCACTTTATTATTTAAATAATATTTTTTTACTTTGTCACTTCACTTTATTATTTAAATAATTTCTTCTTTGCAAGCACTTTGACTTCTTTGACCTTTTGGRGCTTCAAGCCAACATATGAGGGTCCTTCAACTTCGTAAGGCCATAACTCTYAAACCATGAGGATTTATGTGACGTTCCACATACCACCGRAAATGGCTTGACCARCACTATCCATCTAGGATAGTTTCACTRACAAATTCACTGATATTCATCTCATTRTTCCATAATYAAGMATGGGTTCTCTAACCATGACAACACAATTATTCCATAAGGGGACCACTTTGGAGTYCATCCATTTGTACAACCATGACAAGACAATAATCACTTTGGAGTTCATCGCAAAGCATCTTCCCGTGAGGGATTTCACCATAAGGGGACCACTTTGGAATTCATCCATTTGTACAACCATGACAAGACAATAATGAGTCATCCTTACATCAATCCAACTGTGCATCATATATCAATGACAACTCATTGATCCATCTGCATCTATGCATACAACTATGACTCCTCTTGACATCAATCCATTGACATCAAGGTCAATACATGATCCATAAATCACTACATCAATATACTATGACAAGACATTGTTCCTTTGACACCAATCCTTTGGCATCAATGACAACACGATCCAACAATATTCGCCTTTGGCATTGATGGAAATACCAACATTGATGTCAACACCAATCATTGATGGCAACATGTAGACAAGGCATTGCTCTACATCAATAGGCATCTCAATCACATCAATGTGACTATCTCTCCTGATCTGGATTTTATGAGCAGAACGAAATGAATATAGATTATTAATAGGTTCTTAACACAAAATAATAGAGATATAGTAAAACTGGTTTTCTATTCAATAACAAAATAAGCTGAAACTGTAAAATGCAGCGGAAACAAGCTTTCTGGAATGGTAGCAGCTTATCTTTGAGAAGAGATGTGACAGCAGCACGCATTCGCAAGAAGAGGGTTACAATAAGTCTCTAAAGGCATTTTTACAATAAACAAGAATGCCAAAAACCCTAGACATCCAAAAACCTAACCCTAGGAGATGAAGCGCCAAAAGTCATGTGGGCCCCATTTGGGTAAGCTAGTACATCAACTTCCCGGGATTGTAACTTTTGCATACGATCTCCATTTTAGGCGTGTGATAGCCCGTTGGAAAGGTATCATCAAGGAGATTCATTTTGGGGGCTCAATAATTCCTTATTCTATCATTGAGGAGCTCGATAACGAAAAACCTTCATTTAGGCCCTCAAAATGGCCCCGGAAGTAAAAACTGCTAAAAATAGTAAATTGCCAAAAATGTCAGAAAGTTGTTTTGAGCCAGTTGGAAAAGGTGGGTGGCCACCGATATCCTTCTGGATCAATCCTCCCTCCTTAGGAAGAAATGGTCTCCATTGTGTTGAGGTCCCCCATTAGATGAGGAAATTTCTGTTGAATTTGGCCCTGGGTGAGAGACTTGCCTTGGTGCAGGAGCTGCCCTGCTTTGACGACTCGATAAAGCTAGATCCTTTGTTGTCGAGTGCCTTTGATCTGTCTTTCCACAATCTGATCATTGGATTCCTTTTGTATGCAGTCAAGGTTGAGCTCTATTGGTGTCAGTTGTTCTACTACTTCTGAGGTGTCCAATAATGGTGGGAAATAAGGGCGAAGGAGATCCACGTTGAACACTAGGTGCAGGCCAAGGAACGGAGGAATGTTGAGCTCAAAATCATTATCCCCCACGTCCTTGGTGATAGTGTACGATCCATAACAGATTGGGCAAAGCTTCTGATGGGGTCCTATAAGGCGTTCTTTCTGCAAGTGCAACCAAACTTTGTCACCCACCTGAAACTTATGCGGCACCCGATGTTGATCATGGCACTATTTGTACTTGTCATTGGACTTCTGTAGGATATCATGAACCTGTTGGTGGATGTGTTGGATCTGCTCAATGAATTGGGTGGCTTTTTCAGCTTCAGTTGGAGCAAGAGATGAGTCAGCCAAGGTGACCGTAAGGGGAATTGCAACATCTATGGGACCCAATGGTTGGAATCCCAACCCCACTTGCAAGGGGCTGTGGTCGGTTGAGCTATGCAAGGATCGGTTGTAGCTATGTTAGACATAGGGAAGGCTCTCATCCCATGTGTGAGGGTTCTTTGAATTATACATGCGAAGGATATGCACAATCATTTGATTTACAACCTCAGTTTGGCCATCTGTCTGGGGGTGGAAGGCTGTGGATTTGGTGAGCTTGGTGTCCAGCAGTGACCAGAGACTCGACCAGAATGTGCTAAGAAATCGACTATCCTGATTTGATACAATGGTTTTTGGGATTCCAAAATGTACCCAAACTCGTTCAAAGAAGAGCTTGGCAGTGACCTCTATTGTGATGCTCTTCTTGCAGGCAACCAGAATCACCATCTTAGAAAAGCGATCAACAACCACAAAAACAAAATCATTTCCCCACTTGGTAGATGGGAGGACGGACATGTAGTCCATTGAGATGGATTCCCATGGCCTGTCAGGAGTAGGAAGAGGGGTGTACAAGCCCTGTTTCTTAGTGGTTGGTTTGGCAATAGCGCAAGAAGTGCAGGACCTGATATACTTGTCGACCTCCTGTCGAAGTTTCGGCCAGTAGAAATGTTTCTGTAGCATCACCACTGTGTTTTTGACACTGAAGTGTCCTGCCACCCGATTGTAGTGGGATTCCCAGATTAGCTTCGCTCACTCACTTGATGGAACACAGATATGGCCCAGACGACACAACAACCCATCCTGAAGATGGAAATTATCGACAACTGCATTTTCACCCAACATTTGGTAGGTGGTGGAAAATTCAGGGTCTATCTCATAGAGTTGGGGCCATCTAGATGTCTCATGGCCACAAGAGGCTAGCACCGTGGTGAGTGTCGCGACTGGCGGTCTGCTGAGGCAATCAGTGACGCGATTGGTGCTTCCTATTTTATACTTGATGCTGAGGTGGAATTGTTGCAAGTATGTGGAACACTTTTGATGGCAGTCATTCTATAGTTTTCCCTGTGTCTGCATGAACTGTAGTGGCTTATGATCAGTGTGGATGATTTTCTCCTTCCCAAGAATGTAATGTCTCCACTGGCGGCATGCTTGCACAATGGAGTACATTTCTTTGTCGTAAGTAGGGTACTTACGGACAGTATCTGATAGTGTCTCACTATGATAGGCCACGGGGTGGCCATGCTGAGTGAGAACAACGCCCACGACATAGTCTGAAGCATATGTCTCGATCTCAAATGGATGATGCAGGTCCAGTAGTGAAAGTACTGGGGCTGAGCACAAGCGCTGCTTCAAATCATCGAACACTTGTTGTTGGGACCAGCCCCATGTAAATTTCACCTTACCACCACCCCTATTTATTTGGCTGAGGGCCCATGTAATATGGGAGAAACCCAACATGAACCTGCGGTAGAAATTAGCAAGTCCCAAGAAGCTCTGAAGCTCAGTGAGTGTTGTTGGGGCTGGCCAATCACGGATGACTTAGATCTTGGTTGGATCCACATGTACGCCATGTTGATCAATGATGTAGCCCAGGTAATTGACCCTATCCATGCCGAAGGATCATTTTTCCAGGTTGGCGTATAGCTTGTCCTGCCACAGGGTGTGCAGAACCTGCTGAATATGCTGCAAGTGTTTGGCCCAAGTCTGGTTGTAAATTAGAATGTCATCCAGATACACCACTACAAAATTATTGGTGAATGGTTGCAGGATATCATCCATCATCCTCATGAAAGTGGTTGGAGCATTTGTCAAACCAAAGGGCATGAACAACCATTCAAAAAGTCCTTCCTTCGACTTGAAGGCGATCTTCCATACATCTGTCTGTTCTATTGGGACCTGGTGGTAGCCAGACTTCATATCAATCTTACTGAAGTATTTGGCACCCATGAGTTGATCAAGGAGGTCATCGATTCGAGGAATCGGGTACCGATTTCTGACAGTGATTTTATTCAGAGCCCGATAATCAATACAGAGTCGCTAGGTTCCATGTTTCTTCTGTACCAGCATGATTGGGCTCCCGCAAGGTGATGAGCTGGGGAGGATGTGCCCCTTGTGGAGTAGTTCTTGGATATATCTCTTGATCTCCTCATTCTCTAACAAAGAGCAACAATAGACTGGCCCATTGGGCAGCGGTGCGCCAGAGGTCAGATTGATGGGGTGCTTGACTTGGCAATGCAGAGGCACCCTTGTAGGTGAGGAGAAGATATATGAGTATTCTTCCACTACCTTATCTACTTTCTTCTGCTGTGTGGAGAGGTCAGCTGCAGAGACCCTAGATGTGGCTATGATCTTTGTCTTATTCTGAGAGAGAATCACAAAGAAGACAAACTTCCCCATCTGGGAGATGACCTTCTTGCATTGCTTAGCAGAGATCAAGGAAATAGCACTAGGTGGGACTGCCTCGGGTATCCTGTACAATTTCCTGTTCAAAGTAATAATAACACTACGAGGCCTAGAATCATATATAGCATGATGTTTCCATAAATAAGGTTGGCCCAAAATAACATCACAAACTTCAAGAGGAGCAACATCATACAATACCTCATCTTTGAAGGGCTTGAGGTCATACCACAGTCGACACTGTTGGCTGACACGGAGATCGCTTCCTTGGCGGAGCCATCCAATGGTGTAGGGTTGTGGGTGTGGCATTGTTGGCAGGGCCAGCCGCTTGACAACCTCTACTGAGATGAGGTTCTTCTGGCTACCACTATCAACGATGAAGTGCAGTGGGGTGCCTTTTACCCACATCTGTGAATGGAAGAGGCATTCTCCTTCTTCTGGCTCGTCTGGTTCACTAGACTGGAGCTTGGTGGTAGCAATGGTGGCACTGGGTTCTGTGTCAATGATTTTTCTTCCACTTTCTGGTTCTATCTCAGAGTCAGAATCTGCATCTGATTCAGAGGCTTTCACTTCGGCCACTAGCAACTTCTTTGAGTGGCAGTCAGCAGTGTTATGCCAAGGGCTCTTATGAAAGTCACACCACTTCCCGATATCTTTATTTGTCTTTCTGGTGTCCTTCTTTGCTTGCGACTTGTACTGGTTGTCTTGATACTATCCATGTTTTCTCTATCCTTTGTTCGGTGGGTTGGGTCTGCCCTTTCCTAGCTTCTGTTGTGAGGGGTTCCCAGGCCCAAATTTCCGCGTCTTTTGTTTGAGCTTCTGCTCGGTTTTGATGACATATCAGTAGGCCATGTCCAAGGATGAGATGTCTAGAAATTCCATTTCGGCTTGGATGTATCTATGTAGAGCACCGCGATACTTCAACACCAGATGTCGCTCTGAATCTTTGATACCCAACTTGGTGCACAAGGTATGGAAGATATTTGTAAAATATGGCACTGCTTGGTCTCTTTCTTGCCGCAGTGTGGTCCATTTGGTATACAGGTCATCATAACTTCCGACAGGGTAGTATTGTTCCTTAATAGCATCCCTAAAGGATTCCCGGGTGGTCGTGACTGAAAATAATGAGGTTTCCTCTATTTCCTTTTGCTCACAGAAAGTTTCCCACCAATCTTTGACATGGGGAATGGCTTTGAGGAGCGAAAAATTAATCTTTTCCCTATTCAAAAATTTATGAACAGAAAAATACCCTTCTAGTAGATTCAACCACTTGTCTACAACATTTTCATCTATCTGACCTTCAAATATAGGAATATCAAAGTTTATTTGTACCTTGAAGGGGGCGGTGCCTTCGTTCGAAGAATATGCGTCGCCTATTGGTAGTCGCCGAAGGATTTGCGTGAAACTATTCATCATCTCGTTCCTCTGTTGCGTGAGGGCTTCCTCAATCAACAGTTTGAAAGGATCTCCTATCCCATCATCTTTATTTTCTCCTGCCATGGGAGGTCACTTGGGCGTGCAAGAGCTTCTGTCCTCAAGAGAAACAAGCTCGAGACCCAACTCTTTGTACTCTGACCTTGTTGGGGACATGCATTAAGACGATAAGGAGCAGACTTCTTTGATACCACTGATCCAGATTTTATGAGCAGAACAAAATGAATACAAATTATTAACAAGTGCTTAACACAAAATAACAGAGATACAGTAAAACTGGTTTTCTATTCAATAACGAAATAAGCTGAAACTGTAAAATGCAGCGGAAACAAGCTTGTTGGAATGGTGGCGGCTTATCTCTGAGAAGAGATGTGACAGAAGTGCACATTTGCAAGAAGAGGGTTACAATGAGGCTCTGAAGGAATTTTTACAATAAGAAAGAATGCCAAAAACCCTAGACATCCAAAAACCTAACCCTAGGAGATGAAGTGCCAAAAGTCATGTGGGCAACGTTTGGGTAAGCCAGTACATCAACTTCCCGGGGTCGTAACTTTTGCATACGATCTCCATTTTAGGCGTGTGATAGCCCGTTGGAAAGGTATCATCGAGGAGATTCATTTTGGAGGCTCAATTATTCCTTCAAATATCATTAAAGAGCTCGATACCGAAAAACCTTCATTTAGGCCCTCAAAATGGCCCCGAAAGTAAAAACTGCTAAAAATAGTAAATTGCCAAAAATGTCAGAAAGATAATTTGAGCCAGCTGGAAAAGGTGGGTGGCCACCGATATCCATATGGATCATCTCCCACCTTGTTTATGGATAAATCCATAAGTGCGGACACAAACCGACCAAAGTGAAAGCAAATAATATATCCAATAGCTAATCTATACATATGATCAAGGAATTATGTAATAAAGTAGATCTAACTTTATGGGAAAGAAACATATTACTGTATCATATTA